>JAADYS010000874.1:0-22659 GCA_012931995.1 Fusarium albosuccineum | reverse complement strand
ATACTAAAAGTAGGAAAAAAGTACTATTTTTCTTATTATTAAAAGTTGGAATTAAAAATTACTAATTTTTTTCCCAACCCTAGTAGAAGCCATTCCTGACGTCTTGTTCTGTTGCTTTTGCTTATCCGCTATCATATATCTACATCCCTACCTATATCACAATCACGGAATCCTCTTATGTGCCATGGAATTGTCAAAATGCGCTTCCTATGCAGTCAGCATGCTCTTTGCAACTTTGACAAGGATCACCTCCTGGAAGATGCGACGTTATGATAGGTGACACGTCATCCGTATAGCTTCCCTTTTCCCGAGAGCAGCAATGCAAAGTCAACTTAAGCGATGGGTAATGCTACCATATTGGATGTTCAGCTCGTAATCGCGTTTTGACGGGCCTTAGTTTCCGTGCAGCAAGCTTAGACGTCACCCTCCCTGCAGAATTGCTTCTCGTCAGGAGGACCGGGCCGGGCCGCCCCGGCATACAACGCCAGAACCTTATTCTGATCTCAAGGGGCCTTCCAGTCTGGGGCAACAAGGCCGGCCTTACAGCTTGCAGTAGTTAGTCCGCGTCTATATATGTAACCCACACGGACCTGCCGGACCCGTCAATAACTATTTCCGAACCAATCGTTCTTTTCTCCAGAAGTTCGGCCAGTGCCGCTGAGTAACATGATCTGATTCCGCGGCCAGGTCAATGGGACTGGTAGGCAAGGATTCAGTAGTGAAACCACCAGTGCAAGCCGCTAGTCCTTACCTTCGTTAATAGCCGCTAGATCTTACTCCCTATGATCAACGCAAAGCCATTCTGGAGACCCTGTCCCAGGGCATGGCCTTGATCTCACCTCCACAGACCTCGGCATCTTATTCACATGCCGCGTCACCATCTCTTCCAGGTCAATGTTTAACATCACACCCACGGCACAGGTGCCTTCCAATGTGCTTCCAATATGTCGTTTGATTGGCGCTTCAATGACTAGCTAACCATCCAACTTGAGTAACTTGACCAATTTTCTCATCGCAGGGTTACTCCTGTTTAGTTCCTTCTCGAGCCTTTCGATTCCCGTTATCAGTTGCTCGTGCAAGTCGTCAATCAACGATCTAGTCCAGCTCAAGCTACCGCTCGCCTCCATCTGGTCCAGTATCAATGCTTTCTGTTGCACCGTGAGCCTTCCTTGAGTCCGCCTTGTTGATAGCATGTTCATAAGAAGACCGCCACTGTCGCTCTGAAGAGCATGCAGTAGCGGTAATGAGTATTTGCCTTCATCCAGGTCCTCGCAAAAGCCCTTCTGGTCGGCATACTGTCCGTGCCACAATTAGTTGTAGAAAGGTCAATGGGCCAAGCAATTCTCAACGTTACTTACATTTTGGTCAATCAGGTTCATATAATCGTCGCGAATTTGAAAGTATTGGCCAAGAAGTGAGATCATACTGCTGATGGACTCCGGTGAGTTCTCGGCGAGGCTTGCGTTGGAGTTCAACATGAGGAGATGACATGCCAGTCTGAACAGGGCTCCAGTCTCTGGAGGTGCAATGAATTAGCGAGCTATGGAACCCAGCAATTCGAAGTAGCCTACTGTCATTAACCATCAAAAGATACTCCTGGATGGAAGGACATGCGTTGTTGAAGGTCCACGAGAGGTCCATAGCTTGTCCTTCAAATATGGTTAAAATCATGCCTAACCGGTGTTGTTAGATAGTTGAGCTTGAGGTACCAATCACCACTGTACCTGTCACTTCATCCAAAGATGTGGGATTGATAATGGGTTGAAGCCTCGCAATTGCCTTGACAATTACGTATGTGGCGGAATTGATTGCCTGGGCCGGACCGAAGACGGTATGTGTGGAGGGTTTGCCTCGACGCAGGGGGGAATCGTCCTGAAAGTCATCGATTCTAATTTTTGAGCCTGCATCACGACTAGGAAAGAATAAAAATACCTACATGAGAGAGGAGTCGTGAAGCATGCTGATTACATCTTTGATTGTGGCCGTACTTTCCTCGGATGCTTCAAACCAAACATTCAAAGCGTCAACAAATGCCCCTCGTATGCCTTTTGAGGGAAGAGTCAACATGTAGTTGTGGGGAGACTCTGCAACCTATTGGCTTAGTTTAGATCATGGTATCAGGAAGCATCCCCAGATGATCTTTGAGGTGCCTACTTTGAGACGCTTAGCCCTCCAATTGTGTTGAAGCTCGGAGTCCATAATCGTCAACAAACACAGCTGAGAAGCAAACTCTGGGGCAGTGGTCCTGCTGGAGCCTGATAGCGTGGTATGAAGCTGTTCGCCGCTGGACATCGAACCCTGATCTGACAACGATCCCTCGGTGGGTATAGTGGCAGGAAAGGAGTCACTCTTCGCATTGCTTGTGAGTACTGGCTCGTTAGCTGCTCGGAAGGTCTGGTAGATGGACATAATGTCGGGGGCCTGTTGTTCTGAAGGGTGGGAGCAAAATATCGCAAGCTACTCTGTTGTACTGTGATAGTTAGTCAAAAAAGAAGTAAGATGTCAATAGTCTTATGAGATGGGGAGTTAGCAGAATTGAAACGAAACAAGGGGGCGGCTCATAATCCAACAAACCCGGGTGCTGCCTTGGGCACGCCCAAATTCTTTCAGCTTCAAAATATGCATTACGTGACTAAGACACTATTCGATTACCAGGCCGAAAGTCTAATTCCTTGCTCGGAGACATGGAATGTGAAACCCACTCCACCAGGTCAAAGTCGCGATACACCATCGGATTCCGCGGGCGTCCATCAACTACATGAGGGACATAAAGCTATTACGCACTATCAAACTCAAAATGGATTAAAAATCAAGTCTTAAATCTTTCTTTTCGTTTTTTGAGGGATTATCATGATGTCTTCCCATCCTTTCTATTCACTCCACCTCCCTCCCGGACCGGCAGCAGGGGAGGGGTCTGATATCTAGATATACACTCTCCGCCCTAGGATGTAACTTTGTCTTCCGATGTCGAATCTGCAAAGGTCCATGTGACGTATATTTATCCCGCATTTTTATCGCACAAAGCCTTGTATCCACACTCGTGTGAGGCCAGGGACCGCAGATGACATGTGTATCCGAAGGACTCGAAGGACCCTTCTCAAGTTAACGTTGAGTAAGTCGCAATACTCGAGACAAAGGCACCACGAGTCTTTTACTTAGCAGAAATAACGGGCTGACTACTTCACCTTTGGTCTCTTCTATACCCCAAGTATCTATCATTTTGGAAACCTTTACACAAGATGTCGTACGTCTAGAAGCTGAAATTACTTGATCCTACTGCTAACACCTGCCCTTCTGACGCCAGGCCCTCAGTACTGAACGGTACAGCATCAAGCGCAGATGGCAGTGGTACCTTAGCGACTGCGGCCAAGTCACTGCTCACACGAGCCTACGCGAGCTATCATAGCCACTATGGAATCTGTACTACGAGTTGTCAAGTATACGACACCGCTTGGGTAGCCATGATACCAAAGACGACAGACAACGTCAAGCACTGGCTTTTCCCAGAATGCTTCTATTACCTGCTTAAGACACAATCAGATGATGGGAGCTGGGGCGTGCTCCCGACGACTCAAACCGCTGGCATTTTGGATACTGCTTCAGCTCTACTTGCCCTCCTCTCTCATGCGAGAGATCCGCTACAGATCGTGGATGTTTCACCAGATGAGATCAATCAGCGCATTGAGCGTGGATTTGTCTCCCTTCACAACCAGCTGAGCCAATGGGACGACGTTGAAACGACTAATCACATCGGTGTCGAGCTGATCGTCCCTGCGCTGCTTAACTATCTCCAGCAAGAACGCGGTTCACTTTCCTTTGACTTCCCGTGCAAAGTAGCTCTAGAGTCAATGCACAAGGACAAGATGTCTCATTTCAATCTTGAAGTACTGTATAGCAAGAAACCTTCGTCGGCGCTCCACTCTCTGGAGTCTTTTCTGGGACAGCTCGACTTTGATCGCGTTTCCCACCATCTGTATCATGGCTCCATGCTAGCCTCACCTTCTTCAACCGCTGCTTATCTGATAGGCGCGTCCAAGTGGGATGATGAGGCTGAATCATACCTCAGGCACATTGTCAAAGCAGGTGCTGGCCACGGCGATGGTGGAATCCCAGGCACCTACCCAACAACTCATTTTGAGTGTAGCTGGGTAAGAGGATTTTCCATCTTGTTGCTGGCATTGACTAACCGGAACTACACAGACTTTAGCTACGCTTCTCAAAGGCGGCTTCCCGAGGAAGGAAATTGAGTGTGCTGGGCTACATGGCCTAGCTGATATTCTAGACGATGCCTTTCAGAATGAGAATGGAATCATAGGCTTTGGTGAGAACCAATCTGACACTACCCAGGGACTAAGATTGCTAACAGAGTAAAGCACCTCGGACCGCTGATGTAGACGATACCGCCAAAGGGCTCCTGGCGTTAAACCTTGCGG
This sequence comes from Fusarium albosuccineum, assembly GCA_012931995.1. Taxonomy (NCBI): domain Eukaryota; kingdom Fungi; phylum Ascomycota; class Sordariomycetes; order Hypocreales; family Nectriaceae; genus Fusarium; species Fusarium albosuccineum. The sequence goes on along the minus strand of JAADYS010000874.1, from coordinate 18,226 downwards.
GTCGACCGGTGAGCCCTGACACGATGATCCAGGTTTTCGAGGGACAAACCCATTTCACTACCTTTGGGTCAGAGCGCGATCCAAGTTTGACTTCAAACCTCCATGTCCTCCTTTGTCTTCTTCACCAACCAGATATTTCTCGATACCTCTCACAAATCTTGAAAACCACGTTCTTTGCCTGTCGATGGTGGTGGGACAGCGACTTTCGCATCAAAGACAAATGGGTAAGCATCGCCATCTCTACAAATTATGTCTCTTCTCTAATTTGTTTAGCACTTGAGCCATCTGTATCCAACTATGCTATTGGTCGAAGCTTTCACAGATTTGCTTCGACTCATTGATAGCGGTGAGCTGTCTGGCATCATAGATGAGAACTGGCGATGCAGAGTCGGTGTGTCTTTGTTCCAAGCCTGCCTGCGTATCATGCTGGATCAGAACGACGATGGCTCCTGGGGTGACCATCGTGAGCAGACCTGCTACGCCATCCTGGCTCTCTCTCAGGCGCGTCGTGTATGCTTCTTCAACGAAATTCGGGTTGAATTGCAATCTTGCATCGACCGGGGCTCCAGTTGGCTCAAGTCATGCAGTCTTCACTCACAGGACCTCACTTGGACCTCCAAGACAGCTTACGAGGTTGGATTTGTGGCCGAAGCCTACAAGCTAGCAGCTCTTAAGGCCGCTCTCCCCGACAACTCGCCCGGAACCATTGGCCATAGCCTCAACTCTGCCCATGTGTCGTCTGACTTGGAACGCTACATGCGCCTGGTACGCAAGACGGCCTTGTTCGCATTACTTGATGAATGGCAGGTTCGAGCATCAATGATCGAGTCGTCTTTCTTCGTCCCTCTCCTTCAGGCTCAGCGACTTGAGATTTACCCCAGGGATGATGCGATTCTTGCAGAAGACAAGTACCTCAGCATTATTCCTTTCACCTGGGTAGGGTGCAACAATCGCAGTCGAGCTTTTGCTCCCACTACCTGGCTCTATGACATGATGTTGTTGTCTTTGCTGGGTTACCAAACTGATGAATTCCTCGAGGCTGTTGCCGCGCCAGTCTTCAAGGAGGGTGGTAAGCTACATGAGGTCATCGACAACATCATTGATAGCGCTATCAACGGCCTGAGCCAGACCGAGAATGGATGCAAAGATGAAGGTATTGACGTCGATGCTGAGGAGAAAACCAACGGCCACGACACAAACGGCCACTTTAACGCATTATTGACAGTCGAGAATATCACGCCTTCTCTCACTCGGTTCACTAGTCATGTGCTGAACCATGAGGCTGTTCTCAAGTCCAGCCGCTGGGATCGCGAGAATCTACACCAAGAGTTCCGAGCGTTTATGCATGCCCATGCAACTCAGCTCGAGGACAACGCCCGTTTTGCCAAACAGCAGAACAGCGACACTTTTGTCTCACCCACGCAGTCATACTTCCACTGGGTACGCACAATAGGAGGCAATCATGTGGCATGCGCGTACTCATTTGCCTTCTCAAACTGCCTCATATCTACGTCCCTCGGCCAAGGTGAAGAGGTGTTCCCCACGGTGACGCAAAAGTACCTTGCCGCTGCGGTTACACGCCACTTGACAACCATGTGCCGCATGTACAACGACTTTGGTTCGCTAGCGCGTGACTCTGCAGAGCGCAATGTCAACTCGATGCACTTCCCAGAGTTCTCACTCTGCAACAAAACATCGGTCAAGGGTATAGACACCAAGAAGCAAAGTCTAGTACAGTTAGCTGAGTACGAACATGCCTGCGTAAACCAAGCACTGGATGCACTTGGTCGAGCGTTCCATGAGAAGCAAGGGGAGACGTGCATGAGCTCTCTTGAAGCCAGGAAGCTGATGATCGTGAGACTCTTCTGCGATGTGACCGATCTATATGATCAGCTATATGTCATCAAGGACTTGTCTAGCCACCTGAAGTGAGCAGAGAGAGCCTGCTCTAGTAGCCACGGTGGCGCTTGTATGTAGACGAAAGTTAGCTTTTTAGTACCAAATTCCAGAGCCGGTATTATGAACATATTTGAGTGCAACCGAGTATTACAGTATGCAGCTGTCACAGAGCTATTTCATATCAATGAGACCTCGTATTTTTGGGCTTGGTAGGCGTATTCCGATATCGTCAGCTATGTTGAGGACTATCACCCCTATGAGCACGAAAGATTAACAGAAATAAAGCCGTACATTGTTTCCCAGCACATTTTGTTATTAAGTTTATCAGTGACTTAGACTTTATGTGTAAGATTGTATGATTCCACGGACTAATCTGGGACAAAACTCAGTCTATTCGACAAAAGCCCTGCAGCCACCAAGTAATCTCCCATCACTCCTCATTTCTAGCCCAATCTCACAAACATCTCCATCACCGGGTACATATTAAGCTGCCAACCTAAGAAAGGGCCTTCGCAACACTACCAGGCTCAACAGACTCTATCTCCCTAGCAATGGCGTCCCATAGTAGTTGAAGTCCCTTCCCACCATCTTGTCCTTTAGCCCAGTCAGGGATGACGGTACTACAGTGACACATCCCTTGTTAGTATACGTAGGTTGACAAAAAGTCCACCTTCACGGGGAAATTTGACTTACTCGTCCTTGATTTCACAATCAGCAGTGAACTTTCCACGACTGTTCGGGCCGGCAATGGCGGCGAACAAGACTGGGCGACTGCCATCCTCAGAGGTGCGACCAATCGCTTCCATCATTTTAGACGCCATCTCCTGAACTTCACTAGTCGCGTTCCGACTAATGTCAGTCTTGCAAAGACCAGGACAGACAAAATTAAGGATCACTCCGGTACGAGACACAGGGATCAAGGGGGCGATATGGCGAATTGCGAGCGCCTCGAACAGCTTCGACACCGTGTACCTGCGGGAAGTAGTTGTCAGTCTTAAATGTCTCCACTGCCTCTTACACCGCTGGAAAGGCCGTGGTATACCCATTAGTCATGTCCATTCCTTCCACGTTGATAATCTTCGTCAACGGATCAACATCATCTTTAACCTGGTCCCAGAGAGGTTGGGCGGCAAAAGATACCGAACTGGAGACAACGACAATGTGTGGGGTAATCTTGAGTCGTTGAGCATCCTCTTTCATCTTAGGGAAGAGGAGCACGGCGAGGAGGAAAGTGCTGTACACGTTGACAGTAAGCGTGGCAGGATGGCCCTCAGCCAAGTTCTCCAGGCCAGTGGCAACACCGGCGTTCTCGATCAGGGCGTCAATACGGTCCAGCTCTAGGATGGCACGATTGGCAAAGGCTTTGACAGATTCATAGCTTGCAAGGTCAAGATGCCAGACCTCGGCAGAGCCAGTCTTTTCCGTACTTGCTTCTATGTCAGTCTTGGCCTTCTCGCCGGCGGTGATATTGCGGACTGCCAGTATCACCCTGGCTGCGCCACAGGAAACGAGATGCTTCGCGGCCTCAAATCCAATCCCAGAGTTGGCTCCGGTGACAATGTATGTGCGGCCAGAACAGGTCTCAGGCGTGACTAGAAGAGGCAGGTTACGGCGCTGACCCGAGACTTGATCGAGGAGGTCTTGAGCTTGAGACATGGTTGTAAAATAATATTCGGCTCGATCTAGAAGTGGCGAATGCTGTCGATTTCAGGTTGGTGATCCAAAAGTCTACGAGCGAAAGATCAATGTAAAAGATATAAGCGTGTGAGTCTTGCTAGGACTCCCTCATGGTGATCGGAGCATCTTATATAGGTGGATTGTTCGATGCTCTTCCGTAATGTACCTCCATTGTGTTCCCTTACCTTGATCGTCCTCTACCTATAGCAGAGTTTGTCAGCACATGGTTATTTGTTAAGTCCGAATTGTGCATAAGTGGTTCACCGTAGACATTTCTCTATAGAGAAGGCAATCCATGCGTTAGAAGTCTAGTCATACCACTCGGGGTGTTGACTTTACCGCAAAATCCGATGGAAATCCTGACTAGCGCCTCTAAGCGCATGAGACACCGGGCTCGGTGTAACTCACAAACCTTTTCTCCACCCTCCCCAGTCTTATACGGAGCATCAAGGTTTTATCCACTCAGAGCAGGCACTTGTATCACAGCCTTTGCCTAGCAGTGGACTTGCAGAGGTTGGGCGGAGTTTCAAGCTTGGGCCATTCCGTGTACAAGCTAGGTGGTCTAAGATGCCAGCGAGACTTTTGGGTTCATTACGGGCTTTCTGGGAATTGACGTAGACATTGGTTACTCAATAGCATGTGGGAGGTGAAAATAATCCAACAAGCCATCTTCTATCGCTTATAAACACGATCCATACATTACGGAAGGTGCCCCTTTCATCACAAATATTCCCAATTTGAAGTCGAAGACGTTTCTCAAATTGAACCTCATCTTGCATTCTAAATCTTCATGGACAATTTTCGAAGTCTATTATTAAAATTAAGCCAATATAGTATCTACCAGTTTATCGCACAAATCCCCCCGTCTTAACCACTATCTAGGTATTAATCTATTAGAAGTACTGTCTTACGCTAAAAGAAATCACTTGCGAATGCCCATTTGCCTTGTACAAGTTGGCTAATTGTCTGCATTTGCCCACTCTGGCACAGCGCCGAAACCTGCAACCTCCTCAACCGTCTCTTGCCACAATCTCTGTGCCAATAACCTCATAGCGTCTGACCCGTAAAAGGCGTCGATTCTATAAAATTGTGAGAGGGGAATACAAAGCAAGGTCTGGGGGCTGAACTTACTCTTCAACTTCAGTATCGCCAATTAACTGGCCATGGGACTCAGGCCCAGCCACTGCAGCAGCATTCAAGCCAATCCATCCACCATGTTCCACTTTCCCGATTCGCCTCAACTGGCCCAGTGCAGCAACTGGAACTCGAAGATACCAAGGCAGGTTCTTGGTCATCGGCGTGTCAACCATGCCAGGGCAGAAGTTGTTGACGATAACTTTATGAGATCCATAGAGCTTGCCCAGTTGATGGATGAACAACAAAACAAGAATCTTTGAGTCTCCGTAGCGGAAAAATCCCTGGAAAGTTGTCGGGTCATCCAGGTACTTGATAACCTGTTCTGGGATTTTTGATGATGGCATCTTGCAGAGGGAGCCTGTGTCGTACATGCGGCTTCCAGTCATCGACATTCTCGTTGGCTTCCCCGTTTGTTCAGCTGTCTCCTCCAAAAGAGGAAGAAGCTCGAAAAACAAGAGTGTGTTGGCCAAGAGGTTAACCTGCACTGTCTTCTCATGCCCGTCCTTAGTCTGTTCGAATGTGATGCCATTGGCGCCGGCATTCAACATCAAGACGTGCACCTGCTTGAACTCTTGCTTGACCTGCGCTGCAAAGGCCTTGGTGCTTTCGAAAGAGTCCGCATCAAATTTCATAACTCGAATATCGGCTCTTGTGTCTGACTTTCGAATACTTGGGTCAGCTAATAGAGTTGCCTTGGTCTGTTCTCCTTTGGCGACATTGAGCCAGAATCACAGTCGCAGCATTCCTGGCAAGATATTGGCGACTGAATTCAAGCCCGAGGCCTGAACTAGCACCAGTGACGATTATAGTTTGACCTTGAAAGTCTAGGTCGGCAGGAAGAGGCCGAATTGAAGGCTGGAAGAAGGGCATAGTAGACATGATGACGGCTGAGGATGTTTGTTGCAGTTGAAATGAAGGAGAAACAAGAATGCTTGATAAATTGTGGAGAGGGGGATAAAGGATGAATTGTTGAGGTCTAAAAATGCGGTTCCGGCTTCAGCCATTATATGGTGCTTAAGTCCATCCCAGGTGCATCTCTTTGGACTAGACGAACAGACTTTCGCATGCCGGACTGTTAATGCGTCATGTCAAGGCACTCGCAAAGCAGACGACCCGATTGGCTCTCGGAAAGAAAATACATTGATTGGCTCGTTCTTTCAAGGGCTCCCGTAGCCGGATTTTGCGAGCGCACGGACAACCCGCAAATCCGCATTACACGGCCAACGCAGTCGGTATTTCGGGCTCATGCTTTCCAAATCTCCAGCCAATGAATAATAATATTCGTATACTGATGAGAAAAAAGGTGAAAAAGGATAAATCAGTACCCCTGCTAGGAGCATGCCTAAGAGACAGTATTGCCTGCAAGTCATATTCCCCGGTTCCGAGCCATGATTACACTACTGAAGAACGCATGAGGTGTTCAGGGACATCCATCAGACCCAAATATCTGCACAGACCAGATTTGACGTAATTAACACTCTATAACCAGAGGTCTACCGACTCACTTGCTAGCATTTATTCCTCGAGTGCCCTCTGACTACAGAAACTCATGCAAAGGTATAGCAAGCGGATGTTCGGGTATACCTGTTTATAAAGAGAAACCCAATTACCAGATTGACTCTGAACCACTAGATGCCATATCGATAACTAAAAATTAGGTCGTCTAAACCATTAGCTCAGAACCATACGGACCTCAGACCAACTCTTGCCATCCGCGAAAAATCGCCCAGGACAACCCATTGTGTGGCTTCGTATGAAAAAAAAAAAAAAAGGTCGAATTGAGAATCAGGTGGGTCGTGATTCGCTACGCGTTGCACCATGCTGCTGCCTGGTGAACGACCCCACTGTCTAGGTAGCGACCGTGAATAGCCCGACGCCTCTCCTCCGCAAGACAACATATCCGAACCCTACCATCACCAAAGAATAGAGCCAACGCTAACATGTCTACCGCTCAAGCCATTCCACGCATTCATCTGCTATGTATGTATGCCCTGTTTGGCGAAGCCTTTGAGAAAGCGATCGAAGAGCACGCACCCGAGCTCAAGTCTACACTGCAAGTCTCGATTCACCACTCTTCACTCTTCGAGCTCTCATCGTCTATAAAATTCGATGCTGTTATTTCCCCTGCCAACTCGTACGGCCAGCTAGATGGTGGCTTTGATGATGCCATCTCTCGTGCCTTTTCACCGACCGAGGACTATCCGGCTCTCACAAAGGTCGCACAGGAGAAACTCTACGATGAGTGGAGAGGCTTCGCTCCCCCAGGGACTTGCACCATGGTGCGAATTCCAGACGACTTTGTACGGATATCGAAGAATGTCTGGGGAACAAAATATTTGGCTCTTTGTCCGACAATGCGTCTGCCCATGGACGTCAGATGGGACAGAGAGATCGTCTACGACACCATCTGGAGCTTGCTCTGCGCCATCGACAAGCACAACCGTACAACAGCAGACGACAAGATATCAAGTATTCTCATGACGCCGATGGCTACGGGAACGGGCTTTGTGAGTCCCGAGAGATGGGCCAAGCAGACGGTGCTCGCCTTGAAACATTTCTCCGAAGCGTTGAACAAGCCCAATAAATGGGGTTCGATGGGTTGGGCTGAGATTCTACATGTGGGACGAGAGGTGGAAGAGACTTGGCAGGAGAAGATGGTAGCCTCTGAAGGCTCTGATATACATTCAGAATGAACTATCTTGTCAGTGACGCTTGAGTCACATCAGATCCTTCGACAAGTGTTTGGCAACCGCGTTTCTATCCAGCTGTGTGCTCTAGTGCATATACCTGATTACCATGGAGCTCGTCGTTTGAACTGAAAGACATTTTATTCACATACACCTAAAATCATGAACACTCAACCTGACTAAATTTATAATTCAGAAACCCAGTACCAACTAGTACACGCTATGCCTTGGTCCTGTTTCATCGCCGTTTTCATATTGATGTACCTCACAACTTCTTCCATTCCCTGAGGATTCTTGCAATCACGAGATGGCCTTCACTCTCCGCTAATCTTGCTGCATCCTGGCATCGTTCCTTCAACGTTTCCGGTTCCTCATCGTTTTCCAGGAAAATATGGACCATATCAAGTCGCCCATGCTCAGCAGCTCCTTGGAGGGCAGTGCGCCCTTTAACATGGGCCGCTGGGGCATTAATCTTCGCTCCTCTCTCAAGGAGGAAGATAGCAATGTCGTAGTGCCCATGCATTGCTGCAAGCTGTAAGGCCGTTGCACCTCTATCCTCCGCTGGTAGCTCATTCACGCCAACACCAAGGGAAACAAGGTGCTCGACCAAACCAAGATTTCCATTTGATGCTGCAGCTTGTAGAGCCGTCCTCCCAAAACATGAAAATGCTGGAGCGTGCGGATCCGCCCCCGCGGCCAGAAGCTCGTTCACCAGTTCTTTGTAGCCTTTGAGGACTGCATGCTGGAGCGCTGTTGTACAGGGCCATCCGTATTCTCTACAGGGCGGTGCATTGATATCCGCGCCTGCCTCGAGGAGCAACCGGGCGATGGCAATACAGCACGGGTCGTCGAATAGCATTTGAATCGGCGTCCCGAACCTTGAACACACGTTGACATCTACTTTGAGACGTAGCAGTAGCCTGAACATGTGGTCGTTCTCATCATCCCAATCTCCACCGGCAGCAAGAAGGTGGTGGATGGCGTTTCCGTTTGATGAATCACTCGCGTGAGGATCCGCCCCGCTGTCGAGCAGTAGCTGTGCAATTTCCATGGACTGTTCCAAACTTCTACTACGCCAGAGAGCGAGCAAGAGAGGTGAATATTCTTGCCTGATGTCGTCGGGATTTGCACCTGCGCCCAGAAGTACCCTCACGAGATTGATATCCCCATGCATCACGGCTGCTACTAGAGGCGTTTCAGAAGGCAATTCGTCGCAATGTAACCTTGTTAAGTCTCCTGACCACGCGCCGTAGCATTCTGTCCCTTTGTCGCAACAACACCAATGGGGTGAGAGCGTATCAAGAGCAGCTCCGGCTTTGACCAAACAGTTCACCATGTACTCATCCCCTTGGTGAACTGCTGCACAAAGTGGTGATGGATCTGCTCTGATCGGGTCTGGATCAACACCGTAAGACATCAATAAGTCGAATACCTCGTGGTTGTTTCTCCGGATTGCATCGCAGAGACGGAGGTTTGCGGTGATATTTACTCCAGCCCCGGCGTCAATCAAACGCCGCACTTCTTCCACAGATCCACTTATTACAGCAGCTTTCAAGCCCTGTGTCAGGTTTTCCGAGACCCTTCGAGTATCGGCATTATTGCAAAGTTGGAGCATCATCTCTAGGAGCACCGTATTTCCCGAGAATGCGGAGGCCTCGATGCAAGTCCTTCCACCCTTCGTAGCTGCTGCTGTATTAGGGCTTGCTCCATTCCGAATAAGCGAATCAACCATCTGAATATTACCGGATTCAGCTGCGGCTTGCAAGGCTGTGCGACCTCCATCAGGAGCCGGGGGCGCGTTCACCTCTGCGCCTCTTCTCAGAGGATTGTCAACCAGGTCAAAGTCCCCACATTGAGCAGCAGCTTGAAGGGCCGTTCTTCCGCGTCTCTGGCATGCAGGCACATTAATATCCGCACCCCAGTCCAATAGTATTTCTACCACTCGGTTTTTCCCTACTATCGACTTGTCCAACCCACATGCTTGCTGTAAAGCGGTCGGAAATACTGGGTGTGTAGCTTCAACCTGGGCACCCATTGTCAATAAGAGCTCGACCACGGGTACTTGGCATGTCTGAACCGCATGCTGCAAAGCTGTCTGAGCTACAACTTCCAGTTTACCAAGGTCGTCGTTGTCAAGATCATCGCTGTCTAAGTAGAGGAATGGGTCAAAAAGTCGTCCGTATTCGCACCTCCGTCGATGAGAGCCTGCACGATCGGTATGTTCCCGCGAGCAGTCGCGGCCCGGATAGGAGATGATAGTTCAAGTTCTTTCAAGCTGTCATAACCAGAGGGGAACAAATATTCATCTATCCGACCTTGAATTTCCTTCTCTTGTGCTACATCAAAGAGCGACTTGTTGCACAGGACATCAGGATCGGCCCCTGCCTCAAGCAAGACTTTGACAGTCTCCAAATCATCGCCATGGATTGCAATGTGTAGAGCTGAAAAAAATGAAAAGAATTCGTGAGGTTTGGAAGTTATGTGGTTCGGCTCGGCACCGGCTTGTAGAAGTTGCTTTACACGCGCCGTGTCCTGGTTGCGCGTAGCTTGCATGAGCGGTGAGATTGACCTGCAATCTAAAGGCGGGTTGACGTCTACCCCAGCTTCGATTAACATCTTTGCGATAGCGCTTGCACCTGGGGCTTGAAGAGCGAAGCCCAGAGGCCTATTTGACGAATTAGAATATCCCCGTCTACAATCGACGTCAGGATCTGCCCCATATTTCAAGAGCACCTGAACAGCACGTATATTATGATGACGTATCGCGACGCAGAGGGCATTTTCTTTCCAGGATGATATGCATTGATCCACGTTCTTTTCGCCGGCTTGTTTTCGGAGAAGAAATTGTACTAGGTCAAGGCTTTCTTCCCCTTCATCACGAATAGCGCTGTGGAGAAGCGTAAGGGCAAATATCTCGGTCGTTGGCCCATCAATGAGAATGGTTCGTTTAAGAGCCGCAATAATGCCATGTCCCGTTCCGATTACGGATTGGAGGAATTTGTCAAGCTGACCGTGCTGGAGTGCATTGTTTGCCGACATGAAGATCACCTGTTGGAATAATCGCATCCAGGGTTCGGATGGTATGAGTCTTTGGGTCTCACATCCATTCCGCTCATTGATCTGTTCTGGGATCATTTCGGCGAAAAGAAGGTTGACTGGTGACAAGTCGGCAGGCATCGCGCGGAAGATGGTGTCTTGACACGAAGAGACGAGGAAAGGAGAAAGATCCGAAGGCGGGGCAGCAGTACTGAAAGTTGAAACTTGAAATGCGCGAGAGACTAGTGCTAGTAAGAAGAAGAATCTTTTGTTGTCAAGGTATGAGGGTTTGTTGGACGTACTGAGCGCACCAAACCCGTTCTGAAACCGAAAGAATGGCATAGTTCCCATTGTGATGATCTTTGTAGCCAGCTGCGGGCCCGGGGGCGTACGAGCTATCACATCCACAGACGTAGCCAGCGTCCCTTTTTCAAGTATTAGACTTGGGATGTTCACCATGCTCCGGGAGAAAGGCCAACACGACTTACCAGACTGTGGCTCTTGATATCTTCGCAACTCCTTTTTCAGCTTTTTCGAGTCCACAGACTTCCCATTCATGGAAAGCCTTGTCTCTTTTCCTTCCGCCTTCCGCTTCCTGACGAGAGATTTCGCGAGTTGCCATTCTTCTTTTGTGGAGTTCTTCCTCATCTTCCAGCACACTGTGATTCGCCGGATGTACTGTGGCCGACTACTTGACTATCAGACGATGTTTAATAGCATAGAAGTTGGTATTGCTCTGGTTTGGTTCTAAACACTTACGAGGCGTGGAAATTGTGCTCTTGGGCCATGCGCTCAATAACTCGGTCGAGCTTCTCATCCTCATCCACATACATGGTGTAAATGCGGTCCCTCTGCTCTTCCCATTGAGCTGCCGGGATTCTCTGAGAATAAGACATGGCTGAAGAATCGAATCGCTTATGAAAGAAGGCGAAACTTAGTGGTGGGGTTCAAGTTGAGTGAGGGAGAATTGACTGACTTACCACCTGTCCAGGCAAGGCGGCCTGGTTCTTTAAGTATCTGTGAGAAGCCAGCAATCATGGAGGGCAACATGTCAGCATTGTGTTTTCAGCACTCATCCCCCTGTGATATCTGAGTGTTTTCATTGGGTTGGCGTCACGGTTGGTCGCACAAACTGGTCACCCCCTTGGGCTGATCAGCCTCTGAGCTGGTCTGTCCAAAATTCGGATTCTTGGCAAGCCAACCAAATAGCAGCCTGGTTGTTGTTCCGCCCCGGCTCCACCATAGCGCATGGTGGTGTTGCGGCTGGTCAGGAACTGAGGCGGACCGCTGTTGGTGACGCGTTTCAAGCACGCGCCCGAAATTCGCTTTCCGACAGACGAATCAGAGGTGTGGCTTTGGCCCCTCAACTTTTGAGCCCCAGAGGCTGAAGTGACCAAAATTTGTTTTCATGGCTGTCATCTCCTTGAGTGCACGGACACTACCATGGGTCGCGGGCAGCGTTCACTTAACTTGTCATAAAGGGTAAACAGATTGCGACCTGAATTTGCACCCCATCTGATAGTAGACTAACACTGAGCCAGGTATGACGCGGTAGTTTCCGAACACTCAGGAAGATTCAAATCATGACTGGATGGCACAGAACACATATGTTGCCGAATTCATTACAGCCCCATAAAGCAAAGGTTTTATGTACATCACGACTATGAAACCACTCTTTTGTGCTTGACGAGAGTGGTGTTTTTATGCGCCCATCCAGCTGCCCAATCATCACCAGATCGGATTTATTTGAATCCGGCGATGGAATTTATTCGTGGCCCGGTGCAGCTACCCTATCTAGGTATTTAGTGAGGATTTCTCTTATCATGGACGATAAGAGAGGCACATGATCTCATGCCCTTAGCCGTGAGGACCCACACACTTTCAAATCTCATGTTGAAGGAGTTCAGATTAGTAGAAACAATCTAGGTTTAGTCACTACCACAACTACCAGGTAATCATTTATTGTTCTTGGCTTCCATTTCTAGTAAGTCCTTTATTAGAATAAGGTAAGCACTTAGCCAATTTTTGGCTGGCATCTGACGATCGAGAAACCCTGTTGTTCGACTATGTTGTTCCAGGGTAGGCAGGTTCAGCATGACCGACCAATCAACAACGCCCTTGGACAATGATATTGAGTGCGATATTGCTTCCAACTGTGTGTTTCCTGTAAACTCTGGTCTGTTTCACGTGCGTCTGTGGTTGAACCAATAATGGAAGTCGAATTTCGAGGAAGCATGCACACGCGATGTTTTTGACGTCTACTTTTGTCTGCTTCTGCTTACCTGGAGAACGGATGAACGCGCAGTCAGAAGAATAGTCTGAGGGCGCCATTTAATTCAACGCGGCAATAGATGTTCGTAGCAGTAGCCACGTAATCCTCCCCTAGTTACAGTCTTCCCCGACCAAATCCTACGTAATAGAAAGCTAAAAGTCATTGTTTGCTCCCAGGGCTCGCTATCGCCATACTGCAAAAAGTTTATAAAATGGAGTGGTCCCCGGACCGACTAGGACATCAACAGGGCTACTCTCCCGGAGCCCCATCGGCCGAATCCACTTTACAAGCACGCAATTAAGCTCGCCGATGTCGATTTTTAGTTTTTGTTCCTGATCGGAGGCTGGGTTTGCCACTTAATCTTCTCTTGCAGAATGTCCTGCAGGAGATTGTCATTCGATAAACGGCGATAGTGCAACCCGATCTGGGTTTTGCCAACTTGGGCAACATGACAGAGGCAAACTCAGATGAGGCGAGCTGTCCTTCCAGCTCTCTCGACCAAGATCGAGGGATCGGCATCGTCCCGACAGTTTTCAACCGTTCGAGCACAAACACCTTGCCAAGGGTGAGGTGCTCTCGGAACACCCGTAAACTAACAACGGCCCGTGCCCGCCCACATCAGTCCCGAAGGTATTTTTATGGATTCTGTATTCAAAGCTCGAGGATCAACGCGACCACCTACCCTTTACAGACCAATGCCAAGATAAAATATTCCACCTGAATCTAGTTGATTAATCGGGATCGTCCGAAAAGCGGCCGCGTGGGACCAGTATCGTCCGTTGCGACGGTATATATCTGGGAGCCCCAACGGCAGCCCCTAGATTAGCATTGCACTCGGTTTGATCGACATTTTTCTGTTCCACCTCTGTCGAGATGAGTGCTGCCCCGGAAAAGACCACGGCGGGGGACGCCATACAGGCGGCTGAAAGACCCGACGACTCTGGCTCAAATCGGGGGTCAAGTAAGGAGTCGCTGACGGAAAAGTCGACTCTGCTTGGAGCTACACCGGAGGAGTATCTAGAAGCTGAAGAGCATGGCCAGTCGCTCGATTTGGAGGAAGTCAAGAAGGTGAGCTAGTGAACTTACCAAGTCGTGATCGACCTCAGTCTGACTGTGAACTAGCGCGCCGAGACCTTGATCTACTTCCACGAAAATGACCCCAACTTCAACTCAGAATCCGTGGTCCGCCTGCAATCATTCCTCGGCAACACCGATCTTTTCGAGAATCCAGAGAAGCACACCGATACCATCGCCGACATGAAGACCGAGGTCGCCCTCCTGACCATGAACTCTCCATATCCCGAAGTTCGCGCCGTCGTCAGCAACAAGGACGACCCCTCGCTGCCAGCCGGCACAATTCGAGCTTGGGTCATTGGTTTGTTCTTCGTCGTAATCCAGAGCTTTGTCAACCAGCTCTTCTCGGTCCGCCAGCCTGCGATTCGACTTCAAGCTCCCGTCATCCAGCTTCTTTCATTCCCACTGGGCAAGGCCTGGGAGCGATGGCTGCCAGTTGGAGAATTCACATTGTTCGGTTCAAAGCACAGGCTGAATCCAGGACATTTCAACCAAAAGGAGCACATGCTGATCTCAATTATGGCGAATGTGTCGACGAGTCTGCCGCACTCTCGATACATCATCTTTACTAGCTGGCTGGAGAAGTACTTTGACATGCCATTTGCCGCCGACTTTGGATTCCAAGTCTGCCTCTCAGTACGTACTATAACTTGTCAAAATCTATGCTCCCGGTGGCTAACAAATTTAGTTGTCTATGAACCTCTTGGGTTTTGGACTTGCAGGCCTGGCTCGCCGATTCCTAGTCTACCCATCGTTCTGCATCTGGCCCCGATCACTGGCTACAGTTGCTTTGAACCAGAGTCTTCACAATGGTGAGTTTGGACGACTAAAATCTTGGTCTGGAACCGCCTACTGACACCCGTATAGAGAGCAACTCAGCCGTAAAGGGTCCCTTCAAGAGAATCTACAGCATGACTCGCTACAAGTTCTTCATACTTTCACTTGCCGCCATGTTTGTCTGGTTCTGGTTCCCCGAGCACATCGCATCAGCCCTGTCGCTATTCAATTGGCTTGCGTGGATCTCCCCAGACAACTTTACGCTCACCGCTATCACTGGTGTCAAGAAGGGTCTTGGTTTCAACCCGCTCCCCACCTTCGACTGGAATATCGCCACTTACAACGTCGACCCGCTTCTTGTGCCCTTCCACGTCACCTTCAACATGTTCCTCGGCACCCTGCTGGGTGGAATCACGATTATTGGTTTGTACTGGTCAAACACCTACTACACTGGCTATCTCCCTATCAACACCAATACCATGTTTGACCACACGGGCTTGAAGTACAACGTATCGTCGATTCTGGATGAGAACGGCTTGTTGGACGAGGCCAAGTATCAAGCGTACAGCCCAGTCTACATCGCTGCTTCTTCCGTCACCTACTAGTAAGTCATGGGATATTTGCTCCGACGAGACAATAACTAACTCAGCGTAGCATGTTCTTCTTTGCTGTGTACAGTGCAGTTATCTCTTATGCTGCACTCTATCATTGGAACGATATCAAGCTGGGTTTCAGATCGTTGTGGGAGAGCCTCAAGAAGAATGGCAGAATCAATGAATTCAAGGACGTCCATACGAAACTCATGGAGAGCTATCGCGAGGTTCCCGAATGGTGGTATCTTATCCTCAACGTGAGTCTTCTAGCCAAGGTTGACTGATCAATATCTGACTAATCTTCAATCAAGGTTGTTGGAATTGCTTTGGGTATCGCCTCTGTTGCAGGATGGCCAACGAATACCAGCGTGGGCACCGTCTTCTTTGGTATCGCTCTCGCCATACTCTTCACCATTCCTACTGGCATCATCTTTGCTACTACTGGAATCGAGGTTGAGTACAACGTTCTCGCTGAGTTCATCGGAGGAGCATGGCAGCCTGGAAATGCGTTGGCTGTACGTTACTCACCTTCCACAATCGTCTCCTTACTGACTCGTCCAGATGAACTTCTTCAAAGGATTTGGATACGTGACCGTTGCTCATGCGCTTGACTTTGCCAACGATCTGAAACTTGGTCACTATCTCAAGATTCCTCAGCGCCAGACATTCTGGTGCCAGACGGTTGCTAGTGAGTGGTTTACGCATATCACATTGCATCAAAAATCTAACTGTGATGAACAGCTGTCGTGTCCGCTTTCGTATGCACTGGCGTCATGAACTTCCAAATCACCAACATCCCCGATATCTGCGAAACGGATCAGAAGGACAAATTCAGTTGCCCTGGTGTTGAGTCATACTTCACTGCCGCTGTGCTCTTCGGATCCCTCGGAGCTCGCAAGGTGTTTGGCACTGGAGCTCAGTACGTCGCTCTGCTCGCCGCGTTCCCTGTCGGACTGGCATTCCCCATCCTTTACTACTACGCCACCCGTAAGCTACCCAAGACGCACTGGCTCACCAAGATCCATCCCGTGGTAATCTTCAGCGGTGGTCATACCTGGTCGCCGTACAACTTGGCCTACATGTGGCCTGCTGTTCTGCCGGGTTGGATCTCCTGGGTGATTATCCGCCGGAGATATCTTGCTTTCTGGGCCAAGTACAACTACGTGCTCTCGGCTTCTTGGCAGACAGGTGTAGCCCTTGCAGCTCTTGTCATCTTCTTTGCCGTGAGCTATCATGGCGCGGGTATTGACTGGATTGGCAACAACGCGGACAGTGGCTGCGAGGTCGAGGCTTGCACTCTTTATAAGGTCGCTGAGGGTGAATACTTTGGGCCCCGGATTGGAACCTATGCTACATAGGTGAGGAAGGATACTACTATACCCACGATAGCACGATTGCGATTTCTAGGGGTAAAAGTCAAGAGTTAACGTATAGATTTGAGTTTAGTACCTATATAGTAGAAGAGTTGTATTGTCATGCGTATGGCGAAGTTTCCCTTTTTGCATTGAACATTTTAATCAGGCTACATTGTTTTTTAGCGCTTGGCTTGTTGAGATGCCGATAATGTGTACAAATTGTGCCCTGAGACGCGGCTAACCTCCATCTCTCCAGGCAGAGAAGTTATCCATCTTAATGAAAACGAGGCGCATCCAATTCCGTAAAATCAGCGCTTAACCATACCAAAGCCGGCGCTGTGCATGTGGCCTCGCACCCTTGTCTTCAAGTCCTCCCTGTTGATTCCGACGTTAGCGGGGTTCCAGCGATCGGACGTACAGCACGGGGAAGCCGTTTGTAGTCTGTCAAGCTCGTCATAATGATAGCCCGAGATGCATACTAATGCCTTTTTGGATGCGATATAAGGGTTACAAAACGTCGGCTCTTCATCCCGGTTTACTCCATTAAACATATGACATCTACTCTATTCATCTGCTCTTATCTACTCTTCCACGATTCCCGACATGAACCCTACTGAGATCGGCTCTCCCTGGATCTGGCACCCGGACTGGGTTGACCATGGTAAGGATGCGGCGGGTGGCTTTGTGCATTTCCGCAAGCGCCTGCATCTCTCCAATGTTCCCGCCACTCCGATACCAATCCACATTACGGCCGATACTCGCTACAGACTGTACATCAACAGCCGACTGGTTTGTTACGGTCCTGTCAAAGGAGATGAGGCCCGGTGGTTCTACGACACGGTCGACATACAGCCCTTCTTGACCAGAGGAGACAATTTGATCGCTGTCACTGTGTTACGTTACTTTCACGCCACAAAATATGCTACAACATTTGCCCGCATGCCTATTCCTGGACTCTACGTCCGAGTCGTTGGCCGGGAAGCTGGTATCTCGATTGATAGTGATTCGACTTGGGAGGTAGCCATCGACTGCTCCTCCACGGTTCGCGTCGACGAGAAGTTCGACTGGTTCTTGAACATCTTTGAGCAAGTCGACAGGCGTAATGACGCCAAGGTTCAGTGGAAATCTGCCCAAGTGGTTGACTTCAACGAAGACTGGGGAGTCTCTTTACCTTGGAGACTCTATCCAAGGATGATTCCCCTGCAGTCTAATCTACCTGCAAAGTTCACTGCCGTCCACAATGTCCGAAGCACGGCATCGGCCGAAGTGTGGCGACGGCTTCTGGATACACCATCTGATGAAGCCATACGGCTGCCACCAAGCACAAAGCATCACATCGAGCTCGAGACAGAAAACTACTTGACTGCGCTCCTTGCCTTTCGCTTTTCAGCAAAAACTGGCAAGGGAAGTAGCGTCAGAATCACGTATTCGGAATGTTACGAGGATGAGCCACATGAGTTTATCTTTGCTCGTCGAAAGGGAAATAGACGCGATGCGACAAAAAAGCTCATCGGACCTTCAGATCTATTAGTTCGTTTACTTTATAGCACCTAACAAGAGGGATAAAAGTATTACAGCAGGGTATCTCAATTAAAAAAAAAAAAAGAACAAAATAGGCTTCATACCCAAGCCAAAAATCTCAAAAACTCAATACAGCAGTTCATGCTGCATCTCACATAACAACACAATGACTGACTTCCAACTCTATCCAAATTGAAC
>JAADYS010000873.1:0-26548 GCA_012931995.1 Fusarium albosuccineum | reverse complement strand
AGCTATTAATATATTAATAGCATCTAAGGAAAAAAAGAAGGAAGGAAGGTTTAATTAGGCAGGCCTTATATATTATTAACTAGCTAACCTAGACTATACTCTACTTACCTAAGCTAATTAAACGCCATAAACTAGTGGGCCCTACCACCTACCTTAATAATAAAGAACCCTGCTTTTTCCGCGCTAGTAAGGCCACGTCATAGGTCTTGGCGGGGGGCACCGTATAGCTTATGTACATCCACCTTCGTTGACAGCCATCCATTGGAGGTGGCTTGTTTTACCAAGACTTTTCGTCTTGTTCTTCGGGCCAAGCTGAAAACTCATCCATCCGGTCAGTTATCTGCGACCTGGGCAGTTCGCGTCTTCGTTGCCTGCTCGGCAGTTCAAAGGAAGCGCTTAACTCGTAGCGCCCGCAAAGCGCCCCAGGCGCGTCACAAAGTTAAAAAGGTGCAACCCCAGCTAAAGTGTGCCTCCAAGGCAAGGATATTCCGGCGCCTGGATAAGTCACCTTGGGGTTCGTCCGTTAGTGGTTGGTGGAAGCGCCAATGGTAGGGTGGTATTCTTGTCTCAGTATTAATTGTGCAAGATGTGCCGAGGCAGTGCGTTCATGGTATCCTGTTATGAATGAACAGCCGAAAATAGAACAGCCAGGAAGCAACATGACAAAGCAGTTTCCTCGAGAAAGTCCTTACGGATTGCTTCAGGTGTTGAGTTTAATCAGTTTCGAGTTCAGCCAGAGAATTGATTGGGTCAGCTTACACGATAAGCCGTTCGGGATCCTTCGATCGGCAGTAAGCGCACAACGCTCCGCCATTGGCCGTAAGCGTTTGAGGCCTGTCCCGTGCTCCCAATTGGTCAATCGTATCTTGATCGTGCACAGAGTCATAGATGCAAAGTCGAAAGTCGCTAATGGCCGTTCTTCTAAAGCTTTGAGAAGTCTCCCGGTCTTCGTTATCCCAGCAATGCAAGGGTTGGCTCATGATTGCGCTGAAAAGAGCAAAAGCCCGCGTGTTGTTGGTTGAGGATGTCAGGATCGTGACACACAAACATGAGCGATGCGCTTTCTTTATCTCAAAATACCGGATTCAGAAAATCGAGTCTCGAAATAATTATTTGCAAGTATGGACACTGTATCTTGAGCGTGACGGTCTATTTCAAGGATCAAACTTGAGCGCGCTGGGCATGATACCCGGCCGAGGGCAGCATTTCTTTGTTCAACAACTCCAAAATAGCAACTCGCGATGATCAACGCAGGGCCCCAGTGCACTTACTGCCCTGCATATGGACAACATGAAACCGCCCTCGACGTCGTATAATACCACCCGTTCGTGGGTTTCTTGAAAGAGAAGAATCGGAAAGGGCGTCCAGAGTGAGATCTTGCAGGATGAGGTGTTGCGTATAAAGACTGAGGCGTGTTCGTCGAGTAGTCGCATCATCGTTCCAACTACCATCAATCATTACCATGCTTCTTCCGCTCCTCACGCTCTTTTTCTCTGTCTTCGGGGCCCTCGCAAGCCCCCTTGATCAAGACCTCACGAGCCGTGACGCTCCCAAGTCACCATACCCAAGCCATGCCATCAACGAAACAGCCACCGATATCGTGATCCGCGCCTTCAATCCCAAAGCCATCAGCCCTCGCGCCCTGGACTCCCGCAGCAGTGGTGGCTTCCTCGGCTCATGCAAAGACATCCGCTTCTATCTCGGCGACAAGGACATGGACCGCAAGGGGCCTGCAGACATCCACGACGGCTATCTCGAATCACCCATTCTCGTGGCACACTGTCCCGACCTCGCTGGTGAAATGCAGTGTACTTCTCTCCAACTCAGCAGCTGTATGCAAAACAAGGACGGCAACCTCGTCGCAGGTCTGGAGTAAGTTTCTCCAAGCCAAGAGAAGAATTCGCAAGTGCTGATAAAAGCAGTGGCCAGTGGCAAGGTAGCTGTACGCAGTGCATCATGAGAGAAGACGGACGCCATTTCTGGTGTCGATGCTGGAGTTTCAACGATGGCCAGCGCGTTCTCGGCGAGACGGTCATCAACCTGGGTAAGACTTGCTTCGTCACAATCATGATTCGATTGCTGACAGTCCGTGAAGATACTATCGTCCAGAACTTTGACGGCGACTTGATGTGCTCCGGCCAGCGCGGCCTCCGTGGAGTCTGTCCGGACGAAAAGTCGTTTGACGTGACGGAATACGGCTGGGGAGATTTCTGGCTCGACTTGGGGTGGATCTAACTCGTCGGTGCTGGGTCGGGCTGCGTCTTTATCCTTTGATACACTCGTTCAGATAGTTGAGATTACCGTGCCCTCAGAGGGTAATTCATAAGAGACCTGCGCATCGTTGCATTCAGTTCACGTCACACCCTAATGTTGAGCTTTGCCTCGCCGCGCTTCAGTCGCCATCGATTCGTCGAGTCAATAAGCTCCGGACACCCCCGGAGCAAGAACCCCCACTTCTTCAGAAACCCAACACTGACCTCCCAGCTGTACAGATCCGTCGGGTCTCCCCAGACAATGAGAAACGCCTCGTCCCGCTGGTTGGTGCACACGACGCCGAGGAGGTCCTCGCACAGCTCATCCTCGTCAAACGCCCCGCTGGTGAAGCCGTTTATGATGTTATCGCGGAGGCGCGGGACGGGCAGCAAGTCAGACCACGGGTGGTGCTCGATGGCTCGCTGCAGCGGCGTCGGGCGGAGGTGCTCTGGGAACGAGAGCTCCTTCGGCTCTTTCTCTTCGGACGACGAATTGGGGCCGAAGGCGTTGAAGGGGGAGATTAGGTCATCGCGGCAGAGGCCTTCGAGAGGGAAGCCGATGGACTGGGCGTTCTGGGTGATGGCGTTGATGGCGTTTAGACGGATGAGAGAGGGGAGATAGACCAGCCGAGGCTTCTTGAGTGTGTACTGCATGTAGACCAATTGCGTAAAGGCGTAGGTGACGGCGCGTTTTCGGGCATCTTGGACTATGCGCCAGCCCTCGGGAGACGCAAGACTGAAGGAAGATTGTCCTTGGGTGACGAGCTGCTCCGCGGCCTCGGACTGCTCAAGCTTCCGCCTCCCTGCGACTCTGTTAGTCAGAGATGGAGAGCAAAGGGTAAGAGATACGGACGGTAAGCTCTCTGGTTAAGTCGGTTCTGGCGTCTCCTCCTATCAGACGACTTTGTAATTCCGGTCCAGTCATCCTCGGGAGCTCGAACCTCGGTCAGCTGCGGAACCCGTCCGGTGCGCTTCGGGGCCGGTGTATCTTGCTGCTCCATGATAGGTATAGGGAAGGATTGGATCGCAGAGTTGTGTGGTGCTGCCACACCCCGGTACTTATTCGCTGCTGCACGTAGCTTACAAGCTTCACCGACAGCTCCGCAGGAGGGACTTAAGATTCTTATTCCCGGGAGGAGGGGTGGTGATCGGGAGGGGAAGACGAGGGCGACGCACTGATACCAAAGTTCTTTATGAATTCCGGCAAGTCAGATGTGAGGAGTCGTACCACTCAGCTCAAGGCTGCAGACGGTGTACGTCGTCTTTGGGTAGTTTGTCAGCTCTGCTGCACCGCCTCGTGGTTGTTCCTGATCTTGATCTTACAGCATAAGCCGTGATCCCCTCAGCTTGAACCCCAGCCAGACCCCGGTGCCATCATGGACTCGACCTGTCGTCATGAGCCCACGCCCACGCCGTCCACTCAGCGCCGGAGAAGCAAACGGCGCTAATGCAACCTGCTGACACTGCGGGCCCGCGCCGGTTCCTGGCGCCGAGATGCAATGCACTGACGGCTGATGTCAGACGTTTATTCTTCCCTCCCCAGACAGCCAACCGTCTTGGCATCATCGAAGCCGTAAGCACAAGAACATACCCATGATTCTATGCCATCGACATGTTTCACATAGTCAATTCGCCCGTATCTGGTCTTGACTCGACAACACTCAAACAACAAACAAGCCGTGTCCATGTCATAGTTTCATCTTGTTGTAATTGACCCGCTCTGGCCCCCCCCCCGGCGCACGAATCAGTTCGGCCCCCTCGGCCAGTTAGCGCGGCGATGGCTTCCACTTTTGTCCCAGCGTCCACTATGTCCGAAGCTGTCTAAACGCCGAAACGCAAAAAAATTGGTATCAATCTTTGCAATTGCCGTGTCGAGTCCGCCGGCATTGAGACGGGAGCATCATCAACTGCTGATAAATTCAATGACGCGGTGGAGTCTGTAGATGGGCGTAGAAACCTGGCGGTAGAATGTTATAAAAGAACATTCCCAGATTACCTGTTCTTGTATCCAAACACTCTCAATCCGCACTCATCAATCTCAAATAACTCTCAACGTACCTGCCATTCATCAATCTCAACATCTGAATACCAATTCTCTGCAAAATGTCCACCGATTACGAGTTCCAGGGCTGGTTGGGCCACTCCCCCGATGCCATCAACGGCAAGATGGAATGGGGCCCCTTCGAGCCCAAGAAGTGGGAGGAGGATGACGTCGATATCCAGATCACTCACTGCGGCATCTGTGGTTCCGACCTTCACATGCTCCGCTCCGGCTGGGGAGAGACCCCCTACCGTACGTGATGCTCTCACCAACTCCCCCCCACCACTTTACTGACTTGTACATCAGCTTGCTGCGTCGGCCACGAGATCGTCGGCAAGGCCGTCAAGGTCGGCAAGAACGTCACCAGAGTCAAGGTTGGTGACCGTGTCGGTGTCGGAGCCCAGGCTCGAAGCTGTCTTCGAGATGACTGCCCCGACTGCTCGGCCGGACGGCCCAGCTACTGCAGAGCCACCATCAACACATACGGCAGCATTTACCCCGGCGATGTAGGCAAGTCGTATGGTGGTTATGCCGACTACAACCGTACCGACTCCCGCTTCGTCGTCAAGATCCCCGATGGCCTTCGCTCCGAGGACGCTGCGCCCATGCTCTGTGGCGGTGTGACCGTCTATTCTCCCCTCCGTAACAATGGCTGCGGGCCCGGCAAGACTGTCGGTATCGTGGGTGTCGGTGGTCTCGGCCACTTTGGTGTCCTCTTTGCCAAGGCATTGGGTGCCGATAAGATCATTGGTATCTCCCGCAAGGCCTCCAAGCGAGACGAGGTCCTGGCTCTCGGAGCCGACGATTACATCGCCACCGACGACGATGAAGACTGGGTCAAGAAGCACGGCCGATCCATCGATCTCATCGTCTGCACCGTCTCCAGCTCAAAGATGCCCCTCACCGGCTACCTAGGCCTCCTCCGACACGGCGGCGACTTCATCCAAGTCGGCGCTCCCGACGGAGGTGAACTCCCTCCCATCAACGCCTTCACCCTGATCCCCGGCGGCTTCAAGATCGGTGGCAGCGCCATCGGCTCCCCCGCGGATATCGAGGAGATGCTGCAGCTGGCCGTCGAAAAGAACATCAAGCCCTGGATCGAGAAGCGGCCGCTCAAGGACGCCAACCAGGTCGTCCAGGATATGGAGGCTGGCAAGGCGCGGTATCGATATGTGCTGGTCAACGAGAAGCACGCGGAGCAATAGACGAATCGAGGCGTATATGTGTTGAAATATGTAGATTAGACAAGAGATGTAGAGATATCTAGAGCAGATGACGAGATAAATGAGATGATGAGATGAGCAAATGCTGTCAGCAAACAAAATCTCCCGTCTTACACGCCCAACAAGGTGACTCGTTAATTCCATACCCCGCAAATCGCATCGCGCCCTTTGAGAGACGACAACTCAATTCACGCTCTCACAACACCCTCGAGCCAAGCCCCCGGATATCTTCCCCTGAATAGCCCTACTTTTCCTTATTAGTCCATCAAATCAGCCTTATGTGAATACAAGGGCCCCTTGCAACATCACACCTCCCCACAATGCCTCGTTCGGACGAAGCAGCCGCCTTCTTCCACGCCGTCTACTCTGCCGTGCAAGAGATCCCACATGGCAGAGTAACTACATACGGCCACATCGCCATGCTGGTTGGCACCCGTAAGCTTTCAATTCCGGTAAACGCAGCCGTCTCTAATGGCGAATCATAGCCCAGCGCCCTCGCCAAGTCGGTGTCTGTCTAAAACACCTCCCCGCCGACACATCTCAACGTTTCAACCATGACAACGTGCCCTGGCAAAGGGTCATCAACGCCAAGGGCATGATCTCCCCAAGGTAATTGCACCCTCCCGTCTCCTATCCGGCAACACTTCTAACTCGCCAGGTCTCAACCAGAAGGATCTCTTACACAGGCCGCAGCGCTGCAAGCAGAGGGTGTAGAAGTTACAACGAATGCAATGGGAGAACACTCAGTAGACTTTTCCGTCTATGGGTGGTTTCCAGAAACCCTACCTTCCGAGGAAACTGACGACGGCGAATCAAGCGGGTAACATGTCAAAAGTAAGGTATAGAAGTCTTGAACTAGTATTTACCACTATGGTGCGGGACAAACGGTCCCCTATATGTAATAATGCGACCCAAATCAGGGTCATCATAAGAATCATCCCATCTTCCGCTCATTCTTCAAAACAGAAAAGAAAAAAACCACCCAGTTCCCATGTCAAGGGTGAAGTGAAATACAAATGACAAGTAAAGAATATCAAAAAAGGCAAAAATTGAATCACATCGTGCATCGAGCCGCTCGTGTAGGTGGTATTCTCTCAGCAAGAATCAAAATCCCGTCCAAACTCCTGGCCAGTGCTGAAAATCAAGTCTCGCCATCTTTGGTTGGGTGCCCGACGGAAAAGTCGTCAGACCGACAGTCAACGCGAGGGGGGAATATGGTGAACAACAGCAACAACAACAAGAAATGCAGGAAACATGACGGGACGTAAAAGCGTTGCAAAACCCCCGCCTCCCTCGCTCAATCAACCCCGTGCCGATTGCACCGGGCGATCGAGCTTCGAACCGGGCCGAAAAGCCCTCTAGACGCAGCTCAGCCCCCCCTAGAAGCAGTTCAGGCTTCCCTTCTTCTTCTTGCCCTTGTTGATGGCGTTCATCCGCTCCTCCAGCTGGCGCCGGGCCGCCTCGGCAGCTTGTCGCTTCTTGCGCTCCTCCTCGACAGCCTGGAGACTCCAGCGGTTGTCGTGCACCGGCTCCGGCGGTGGGCGGTCCTTGAGCTCCTTCACCTCCGACTCGAGGTCCTGTGCGCGCTTCTTCCAGGCGTCGGCATCGGCCTTGACCTTGTTGGACTGCTTCTCCAAGTCGGTAAGGGCCTCCTCCAGGGTCTGGGTCAGTTGGCGCTCAGCGTAGAGATGCTTCTCGATCGTACGGATGCGCGCTTCCTGATCCTCGGTGATCTGCGAAATGTTGATGTTGTCCTTGCTTACTGGACGAGCACCCGATGTTGGGGAGCTGGGCTGGCCGTTGACGGGAGAGCCCGCACCACTCGGCAGGGGCGGAAGTGGGATGGCTGGTGGCGGCGAGGGCAGCGAAACGTGGGACGCGCTCTTGCGAATGGTCGAGTTAGAGTTCGACCGTTGGACGCCAGCGGCTACCTCCTCGTACTTGGCCTATTTGATGTCAGTAACGCAACTAAAAATCATGTCGAAGTCAACTTACCTGAAGAGCTGCGTAATCTTCACGCACAGTCTCCAACTCAGCTGTGAGACGTGCAGTAGCGGCATTGGCTTCATCCAGTTGCGCGTTACGCTCTGTCTGCAGAGTGCTCAACCGGTTGCTGGCCATCTGGGCCTCGTCAAAGTTATTCGCCAGCTGCTCCTCCAACTCCTCCACCAAGCGGCTGTTTTTCTTGCTGCGCGTATCCAGATCTGCCATCTTAGTCTTGGCAGCTGCAAGCTGATCCACAAGAGGAGCAGGTGCAACAGCACCGTCGAGCATCTCGGCCAGTGCAGCCTTGGCATCCTCGAGTTCTTTAGCGACTCTGTCGTTAATGTTTGAGAGCTCGGTGACATGTGATTCCATCTCGCTACGCTTCTTCTGTTCCTCGGCCAGGGTTTGCTTGCTAGCAACCAGGTCATCGATACGTTCAGTCAACTTCTCAACACTAGCATCCAGGCCGAGAGCAAAGGCCACCTGAGAAGCAACCTTCATCAGGTCGTCACGAGCTTCAGCCAGTTCCGTCTCGAGTCGTTGAGCACTCTCAGCGTGTTCTGAAAGCAACACTTCAACCTGCTCCTCATAACCCTTCTGCTCGCTAGTCTTCAAGTCAGCGAGCTCCTTGGCGTGACTGGCCTTGAGCTCCTCGAGGCTAGCCTCGTACTTCTTGGTAGCCTCCTCATGCGCAGCAATCTGCTCTTCAAGCTTGGTGACAATTTCCAGTTGGCGGGAATTATCCTCCTTTGTTGAAGCATGGACCTTGTTCAACTCATCCAGCTCGGAACGAGCAGCAATGTGCGCTTGCTCAAGCTCAGCCACCTTGCCGGCGTTGCTGTTGATGATGGCCTTGTACTCGTCAATCTCGCTACGCAAGAAGCTGATGAGGTTCTGCTGCCTCTGCTCTGCTTCCTTGACCGAGTCATCCTTCTCGCCAGAATGGTTAGATTGAGACTCGGTAAGCTGAGCATTGGTTGACGCCACTTGAGCCTCAAGTTCCTGGATCGTGCCACGCATCTGAGACTCCGTCTGAGCCATGGAGTCGAGTGCTTCCTTGTGCTTGCTCTCCCATGTTGCTAGCTCTGTCTGCAACTCGGCAACCCGCTGTTCATGCTTCTGCTCGTCCGCATCCTCATGGAGGTCAGGCTTTGTGGCCAGGGCTTGACGCAGCGATTCTAGCTCAGTCGTCAATGCTTGCTCACGAGCAATGTATGCATTCCTCGTATCAGCGAGCTGCCTTTCACTCTGTTCGAGCTGATCGCGCAGAGTGGCCACCATCGACATCTCTACGGGGCTCGACTTGAGACTGGATCGCTCACGCGTCAATCCCGAAATAATGGTCATCTTTGTCTCCATCTCCTTCTTAGCAGCTGCGACATCGGCCTCGAGTTCCTGGATGCGCTCACTCCGGTTGTGGAGCTCATGCATGGCAGCGTTGATGTTAAGCTCAAAGCTCTGCATCATCTCAGGCTGGTTCTCAAAGCTCTCGGCAGCGATGTTACGCAGCGAGGCAAACGAGCGATGGGCACGGTCGACGACCAGGAGGTTCTGACTTGACTTGCGTCGGATGATAGGGGTGCTGGAACGAGGAGACGTGGCCTCCATAACACGCGCTCGGGACAGGTCTGTCTTAAGCTCCTCGACGATATCAAGGGTCTCGCTGTGCTCAGACTCCAGCTGAGCATACCTCTCTGCGAGCTCCTTCTCGGCAGCCTCGCGCTCCAGCGCCATAGCCTTAAGTCGGTCAAGCTCCGCCGCCAGCTCCGCACTTTGGTCTTGCGGAAGGTTCTCAGTCGAGACAGCTGCGGGCTTAGCAGTAGCTGTATCGTCATCAGACAAATCGGCGTTAGACGAAGCCGCGGTAGCAGGCGAATCCAAGGCCGAGGATAACTCCGAGGACAGTGATCGCGAGACGGATGATCGCACGCCATCCTTCATATCATTCGTCTTGGTGTCAGATAAGAAAGACTCGGGCCGTGTGTCTGTTGGTGTAGCCACAGAGATGACCGAGTTGCGTGTACGTTGGTGACGTGCCTCGTCAACAGCGTCTTGCATTTCGGAAATCCTCCGCATGGCATCCTCGTATTTGGAATGAAGAGAGTCATAGTCGTTCAGGGTTGACTCATGCTCGACACGCAGGTCGATGAGCTCTTGAGTGACCGACTCAAGCTTGTCCGCGACAAACTTGGACTGTGCAGGGCTTGGAGGTGGGAGCTCCTCAGCCGGCTTCTCGAGGCGCAGAGGATCTTCTTCCGCCTCTTCCTTGACGGTGCTGATCTTGTGATGGGCGGTATCCTGTTCCTCGTCGCCTTCGGGAATAGGCTCTTCCATCTGGCTGTGGCGGCTCACATGCGACAAACTTCGAGAGTGTTCGGCCATGCCACGACGTGCAGCAGTGCCGTTTGTGGGTTCGGTCTTGGTAGACTCGGTGCCGTTTTCGCCCTCGCCATCCTTGCCATCCTTGCCATCCTGAATCTGATCAAGCTCGTAGAGAAGCGAGTCAAGCTTGCCGAGACTTCGCTGGCGCTCAACCACCTGTTCGAGGCGATCAATCTCGCGCTGCATCAACTCGGCATCCTGATCCGCCTCAGCAAGACGCTCCTCAAGGGTCGAAATGTAGTCTTCGCACGAGGCTTCGTTCTCCCGTACACGAGCAATCTCCTTACGAAGCTCCATGATGATAGTTGCGTTCTTCTCTTCGCCGCTGGTGTGGCCGTCCAGCTTAGCCTCGAGATCGTGAAGATAATTTTCGGTACTAGCTTCTCGATCCATAAGCTTCTGCAGGCGGGATTGAAGCTGGTTGTTAATGGTCTCGACATATGCACACTTTGTTTCCTTCTCGAGCAAGTTGGTCTCGGTGTTGGACAAGGTGCTACGAGTGCTCGAAAGCGACTGTTCGAGCGACTGTATCGTCTTTTCGTATTCAAGCACAACCTGCTCTACTGCTTGAGCGAACGAGTTTGACCGATTCAGGCGGTCAGTAGCGGTATCGCCAAGAGCGTCCTCATGCTGGTTTTCGTCTGATTCGTTCTCTCGGGCGCGCGCCAACTCTGCGATGAGGCGTGCATGACGTTGGCTGAGGGCCGTGTAATTCTCCTGGGTGTCTAAGAGCTGGTTCTGCAACTCAACCTCACGCTCGTTTTGTCGATCAGATCGCTCGTTGGGACCAGGGGCACTACGTCTTGGACTGCTTCCACCTCGCTCGGCGCTGCGGATTTGCTCGCGCAAGAAAGCGACCTCGGCCTTGAGGCGATCGATAACAGCCTGCTTGTCGCCCTCTTCAACCTGTTGAATGCGTGGCTTGGACTGAATAGCTCGAGCGCGCTGAGCATACTGGACCGTGTTCAGGGTCTCGCTGAGGTGAAACTCGGCGGGTGTAACACAGGCGATCATATATGTAATAGCATTGCCGCCGAGGGAATCCTGAAGGAGTCGGGTCAAGCGGGAATCGCGATAAGAAACGTGAGAGCCGGGGTTTCGAGACGAAAGTTGACTGATGACTTTACCGAGGGCGGCAAGACCAGCGTTAATCGAGATACCCTCCTTGGCACGCTCGCCCTGCGCACCCGTGTTCTTGAGTCTTTCACTACCAGCCAAATCAACGAAGTGGAGCTTGCTGTCAGTGGTGACAGAGACATCTTGGCCGGTCATAGCTTCGAGCGGCACAGAAAATCGCTTCTCGGACCCTTGCCCAGACGAGAACTTATTCTTGCGCTGGACAAGATTAAGTGAGAAGACAGCGTGGGATCGTGAAGATTTCGCGTTAATGGCCGTAGCATCGGTCTGACGAATCGTTGATCCAAAGTTGAGAGCATTCATAAGATCGTCCACCGAGTTAATCTCAACCTGTCGCAGACCTGTCAAAATGATGTTGCCTTTGGTGTCTTCACGAATGGCAACATTTCCGCGCTCATTAATGGGAGTCGCTTCGGGAACGAGGAGATCGCGCAGTTGTTCGTTATAAATTTCGACATATGTGGCTTTGAGTGACCAATTGCGATCACCGAGGGCATTCTGCTGACCGTAACCTCGAGGGCTTCGAAGATGGGACATGGAACTGCGATTCGACTTGGCTGCCGGCTGCGAACTCGTATCAAGCGTT
This sequence comes from Fusarium albosuccineum, assembly GCA_012931995.1. Classification (NCBI taxonomy): domain Eukaryota; kingdom Fungi; phylum Ascomycota; class Sordariomycetes; order Hypocreales; family Nectriaceae; genus Fusarium; species Fusarium albosuccineum. The sequence continues at coordinate 14,941 of JAADYS010000873.1, read as the reverse complement.
TCAAAGAGCGCCGCAGCGGCTCGGGGAATGACACCTACGGTGCCGGTTAGCGAATCGCGCGCGTTACAAGAGCAAGTGCTAACAAACCCATTAGTTCCTGGTCGTGCTGTTCGCCAGGACCCGAGGTGCCCATAGTGTATGATTTACCGGCGCCGGATTGACCATACGCCAGCAGAGAGACATTGTATCCTTGGGTGAAGGAGCTTACGCAGTCCGAAAGGTAATCCCAGATGCCATCCTGCATAACATCAGACCCAAAGACACGGTCGAAGACGAAAAGTTTGCGACCCTGCGGAGAGTCGATGGCAAGACTAGTGTCAGAAGTGGTTTGAACCATGGCTCGCTGGAATCGCTGAGGAATAAGGTCGTATCCAGGATCGGTAGGCTTCAGTGCCGGTCGAACACGGACAGCTAACAAGAGGTTAGAATACCACGGGCATAAGGACAACAACGAGCAACATACCAACTTTCACAGCCGTCCGGCTGTCCTCGTCCGAGGCTCTACTGCCACCTCCTTGTTTGCTCGTCATGCTTAACCGACTAGTGCTTCTGGGTTGTGCTCTGGCGATGGCACTCATAGGCCGTTGGGGAATCCCTCCCGGCGAGGCCGGCGGAGAGCTCGCCATGACGGTTGCTGGCAGTTGTCGTCGAGATTCGCGATGTCTCAGCCGTACAAGCGGTGGGCGGCGGCAGACACGGCTGTCGTCGCAAAGAAACTCGGAAGGCCACGAAGGGCTTGCAGATGTCGGATTCCGCTGAGGGAGAAAACCTGTCCTTTACGGCGTCATAGATCTGCGGTGTGCGAACGTTGATGTCGGTGAGATGGTCGTGGAGTGTCCCAGACAGTCTCGCGAACGGCAGATTCGTCCGTAGAAGCGTTTACGGGCGACGAGAGGCGGAGAACGAGTGTTTATCCCGACCAGGGGTGTGGGGGGATGTAATTAAACAGGCGTCCGACAGGCGATCTGGCGACGGGATTCGAGGGCTGTTCGTTCCAGCGGAGGAGGGGACAATTGTCGCTAGCGGAGGGGCTTCGTCGGGCAGGAAGACGAAGGAAGAGGGGAGAAAGGGGGATTAACTGCGCGCGATAGGAGACTCTCAACGCGACAACAGGACAGGAGGGAATAGGCCAGACGTCGAGTGTTGGACGTTGGACGCTTCAGGAGTCGAGAAGCAAAGACAAAAAAAAAAAAAAAGGGACAGCCTCCAAGTGGAATCAGGGCCAGGGGGGAAAGACTTCAGTGACTTCCAGGTTCCTTCCATTCACACTAGAGGGGATGTCAAGGGACTGGGTGTACATTAGCGCTGGGCCAGGTTGGGCAACGTCGCCAGGTACCTCCCGTCCACTCCTGACCCCTGGATTGCTAGCGCTAAATGCGCTTTCGGCTGCTGGCGGAGACGACGCCTACTGGCTGGAGAGCTGTGCTACGGGGGAGTCCCTGGAGCCGGTACCTGGCCCTCACAACCATTTAGTGGCATGGACCCTTGCTTTCTCAGCCACCGCGGGCTCGGGCCCGCCAAAAGCTCATGTCCCCAGCGACAAACCGCAGCGCGAGAACGTCGGGCGGACACAAAAGAGCGCGTACAGGTGGCTTGGGTTGCAACGGCCAAGCGTCGGTAGTTTTTTGTCCATGCGCGCTCTTGCGCTTACCAATGCACGGGATAGCACTTCCATGCAAATCCGACCTCATTTGAGATCGTCCAGCCAAATCACAGCACACCATCACACCAACCACCCATCAGCAACTCAAGTGCCTCCTCGTTGTCCCGAGACTGGCACTTTTTTTTTTGCTCCTTTCTGTTCAGGGGCTGGAGAACTCCCGACGCGTCTTCACTAGCGGCGTGTCGTCGCGTTGCGATGCAGGCACACGGAGATTTAACCCACGGGTACCGTTAGGGGAAACGCTCCCTCTCTAACGGTTGAACGGCTTCCACTCAACTGCCCCAGGTCTTTCTTCTCTTGTAACGCGATGCCCGCAATCGATCCCGTACAGACTTCCCTGTCCATGCCCATGCCAGCGGGATGTCTTGGATTACAGAACTCAGGGCCCTGTCGACCCGGGTCGTCGACTCTGTTAGTCGACCAACATCCCACATAGGTACAACGCGTAGGTACTTGCAGGTAGCCGCGCGGCACAACGCCAACACGCAATATGCGGTGCAGAGACGGGAAGCAATGCGATGCAATGCAATGCGGCGGTAACGCACCGGACAGTCATTTCCTTTTATCTTCTGCTCAGACACGACTCCAAACAGCCATTGTCAGTCCCTTTGACATCGGGCGGCTACTCCCTGATCCGAGGGTCCTCTGACAGGTTCCCCCTCGACTGACACTCGCAACCCTTGCTGCTCAACGACATGTGTTCACCAGGGAGGGTCACAACCGGAGCAAGCTTCGTGGGCGAGCCGAACCCTGGGCGGCCCGGTATCGAATGGCACCATTCCAAGACAGCAGAAGCAAGTTACGGAATCCCCTGCTGCAACCAGCGCAGTTTGGGTGTCCTTTGTTCGAGAAGAAGCAATTCGCGGCGGCCCAGACAATACCGCAACGGTACGTTTCAGGTGGAGCCCCCACTTCTCGTCCTCCTCCCGACCCGCGCTCTTTGTCACTCTGGATCTTGTTGGTCCCCGACTTGAAGCCATGGAGACAAACAATATCGTCAATAGACAGTACCCGATGGCGAGCCGATGGCGAAAGGGTTTGGTGGGCTGCCTCTCTTGTCCTGCACTCGATCAGCGTCCGCGCATCGTACTGGTTGTCCTTTCAATAAAGATCCGGTGTCAAGCAAGCCTCTCTCTCTAATCGACAGTGGGGATCTTGAGACATGCAGAGACAAGGTCGACAGTTCGTGCCACAGCAGGGTGCGCAAGCCAGCACTTCCATGCCACGCGCCTTGGCAGGCTGCCAGATCTAATGCTGATGTCCGACACGGCCAGACAGTTTCACTCGTCAGCCTTAACGACGGCCCTCCACAGTCGTTAACGGCGGTGCCTCCGTTTGTGACTGTCTCCGTCCCGACCGTATGGGCTCCGAGTTCCAAGCGAGCCGGCGCGCAAATGAAGACCGATGATCTTTCGTCAGGTGCCCGTCACTCCGTCCCCTTTCATCAAAGCTCAGGGGTTGGTGACCGTTGTCGGCGTAGTCTTCGATGGCCGGGTACTCCGTAATCCACCTGTAAACATAACGAGGCTGGTATTCTCCCGCAGTCGTTTCGATCCTCGCTTGTGTGGCTGGTTCCTGTCTCGACGACTAGGCAACCTTGTCATAACGTGGTTGAAGCTGACCATAGCAGGCCCCATTTCTAAAAACCCGTCGGCCGAAGAACGGATGTTGTGGTTGTGGAATAGCTCAAGACGTTCTTTCAAGTGGTCGCGCGCCTTGCGCCGTCGCACCGTACAAGCGAACGGTATGGCAGAGCTATCGACGGATAGTGCTCGGGTGTTCTTCAACGGGACAGGTCCACATCCGGCCAAAGTGAATCATAATAAGGCCATGGCTGACCGTATTGTACGAGGAGGGCAGCTTAGGCGAACGCCACTCTCGTTGGAAGCTATCACGATGAAATGCCCCGTCATCTCCGTCCGCACTTACCCTGAACCGCCACTTTTGTATCTCAGGCCGATACCATTTCCACTTCCGTTTAATTGATATCGACCAGCGAACTCTAAATGACGGTACTTTCCTCATCGAGACTCTTCGTAGTCAAACGATGTGACATGGCTCCGCAGATGCACCACGGGCCGAAGCTTTGAGACAGGCACGAGAGGTTATCGACAATTTTAGTTCAGCTGGACGACACCTGCGAAAGCCAACCACAGTGGCCGTCACCAACCCCACAAGCCTCCTCGTATATTTCCCAATAATGTTGTACAACCGCAGATCTTCGTATAGTACAGCTATAGGCCGCTGCTTCTATTCAGGCCTGTTTGTGCCGCTGCTGCGTTTCGTTTCACGGCAAACAAGGCAATTCGAACCCACTCCGCGCATCCATGGGAATGTTTCAAATTCCCTTTGGCGAGATGTCGATTTATCGATCGGGAGCATCTACAAGCCAGCCAATCAAGTAAGATCATTTGAAGATTACACTTGCGCTACTGTGCCTGGGCAAATTCCATCGCACCCGCACTAAGGACACGAGGCCTTCAACTGCGAAGCTGTAGGGTGAGTCGAAAGATTGGTGTGCATGACGATATTGAAGCTGCGCGGAAGCACAGGTTTCTACTCTCAGGCCCATTGAACCCCAACTGCATCGGTAAACCAACAAAATGAACTCGGTATCTAACCAGATAATAATGAAGTGTTTGTCATTCCGAAGAGATCTAACCCCAGTTCAACCTACCTCCATCTCTTTTATCCAAAACATTTAGGTGCTGTAATGCATTAATGTGACACGTGACTTTGGCGTTTTTCGTGTTAGCACCGAGAAGAGTCGTCGCGTCACATCGCGCGGGCTACCACCCCTCCATCCTCGACCAAGAGACAACTTCGAAATGCTTCAACCACCTTGAAATCGGACAGCATCAATGATCCCGTCACATAATCCCCGACAAAATGGCGCCAGATGTGATTGATCTCATCTCGTCCAGTCCAACGAATTCCCCAGCTCACCTCCCTCCACCAACTGCCGCTGTCAACCACCGCAGCGAGCAGATCAAAACCCAATTGCCGAAAAACGATGTTATCAACCAGACGAAATCCCAGGATGCGGCCGTGCTACACGATTCCCTCTTTCTTTCTGATGATCTCGATACAACGATAGATCTGGACGAACCCATACTCGCCGATACGATCGGCAACAAAAGACGGCGTCTTTCCCCTCCTGCAGAAGCTTCTCGTCCCCCGAAACGAACATCTCCAGCGCCAGAGCCCCAAGCGATTCTGCCTCCAGTACGAACAAATGGAGGTGGCCGGATTTCTTCAGTGACTGAACCCATTGAAGTGACGAGTTCCCCGGAGCGTATTTCACCAGTCAGATCAAGACCACCAGTTTACGACTTGAGTAAACCAGTTGGATCGACAAGAAGAACAATTGAACCGGACTTGGACTCGGATCCCTTTGCTAGTTCTCCCCAGCTCGTGCGCCGGTCGCCCGCAAAACCAATACCAAAGCCTCCCGAATCGTCGGATCCCTTTGCAAGTTCCTCACAGCCATTACCCAACACATCAAAAGCACCGGAACCCGTGAGAAGATCGCCCGTTCGTACTACTGCGCCAGTGTCGAAACCGCAGAGGCGACCTGCTACCTGGGACCCCATCTCGAGCTCGGCACCAGAAGCTTGTTCATTTGGATCTTCACCACCCCGGGGCCAGAGTCGAGTTGTTATTGACATCGACGACTCAGATGCTGAGGATGGCTCCGAGAATGACCTACCAGACATTTCCAGCTTTGATGTCGCCAAGATGCGACGTCGATCACAGCTCCAACGTTCTCAAAGCGATGTCGTCTCGTCAAGGTCTAGATCAAAACCTGCTGCAACGAACAAGAAGTCAGCTATAGATCGGACACGCGAGAGGGAGGCGAAGGCAGCGGCTAAGGAGATCGAGAAAGAGACAAAACGCCGCGAGAAGCAGGAGGCAAAGGAGGCCAAGACCCGGGAGAAGGAGTGCAATGCTGCCCTGGCCGAGGTCAACAAACTCCGAACGGACAAGAAGGTCTCGACTCCAGAAATGATGGTCGACATTCCGTCGAGCTTGACTCCCACCCTGACCACCCAGCTCCAGGCGATGCTAGAACCATTGGACGTGCAGTACACAACCTGGGACAGCCCCGTCGACAACGTGATCAAGTGGCGCCGAAAAGTCAAGAGTCGCTACAATGATGATCTTGGTCTCTGGGAGCCAATACCTCTTCGACTCGAAGAGGAAAAGCACGCTCTTGTCGTCATGACAGCCGACGAGTTTGTAAAACTTGCACTGGAAGACGAACTGTCATCTCATGTCGCCAAGATGGAAAGGCATTTTGCTACCCACCATGTCATCTACCTCCTCGAAGGCGTGATTCCGTGGATGCGCAAGAACCGCAACCTCCGCAATCGTCAGTTTGCGTCTCGCGTCCGCGCACAAGACTCTTCAGCAACTACTTCAAGTCGTCGTAATAAGCCTGCCGAGGAATACGTACCCGAGGAGACAATCGAAGACGCCCTTCTACAACTGCAAGTCATGCACGACGTACTGATTCACCACACTACGATTCCCCTCGAAACATCGGAGTGGATTGTGAACTTTACCCAGCATGTGTCGACGATTCCATACAGGAAACAGCGCGACCAGGCAACTCTGGGAGCTGGATTTTGTATGGAAAGCGGACAAGTCAAGACAGGCGAGGACGCTAAAGATTCCTACGTTCGTATGCTACAAGAGATTGTCAGAGTTACGGCGCCGATCGCCTATGGAGTGGCAGAAGAGTTCAGCAGTGTGGGCGATCTGGTACGAGGTTTAGAGGCCGGCGGACCAACACGGCTGGAGGCAGTGAGAAAGAGCGCAAACAAGGATGGAGCCTTTTCGGATCGAACAATCGGTCAAGCCGTCAGTAGACGTATGCACAAGGTGTTCACGGGACGAGACGAGACAAGCACAGATGTATAGAATTTATTAAAAGTAAAGATGCCACGAGAGCATCACAGCTGATATCATACTAGCTAGAGTAATGAGTCCTATGAATTCGTCGTTAGCTAGATTACCAAAAGGGTATTGATAACAAAAGACGAATTGAATCAAGCTGTCAGACAGCGGTTGGACAAAAGTTTTTCCACATTGTGTTTTTCAGAACAGGTCTGTGTAATTTGCTTTCTCATCATATTGCTTGGGGGTTTGTGTGAAGAAGAAAAAAGTAACGTACCATTTAGCGGGAGACGACGACCTCGTCTTCAGCCTTGCGCTTTCGCGCTGTTGGCTTGAAGAAAGAGTCCATCGTCTTTTGTTTGGCGTCGAACTTGGAGCTGCCAATGCCACCTCTGGTCTTTTTCAGACCTTTGAGGTGGTCGACGTTGTTGATCTTGTCGATGCGCATCTGCAAGCGACGCAGATCGGAGCCTGGCTTCTGGTTCTCTGGCAGCGTCGTGATGACTGCTTCCAGATACCCAGTGTTGCTCCAAGTCGGACGAACGAGAGAGGCAGAAAGCGACTCTGGCTGGGCGTTGGGAGCGGCCGTCGTGGACGAGACCCTGGCACAGAGTGCCTTGAAGAGAACACCGAGGATGATGCCATGCGAGACGACGCAGACGATATTGTCTTCGTGGAACATGGGGACGAGATGTTCATCCAAGAAGCGATCAATCCGCTTCCTCATCGCCTCAGCTGTCTCGGCACCTTCATGCTCGACCCCCGACCCAAACTTGGCACCCTCACCAGACCCAAAGTCCTTCTCCCTCAGCTCCGGCAGCTGGACCAGCTTCAATTCCTTTGCGCATTTCTGCGCATCGAGAACAGCTTCGGCGGTATGTACCGCGCGACCGAGGTTCGAAGAGAAAAAGTGCTTGATGGTGACGCGCTCAGCAAAGTGCGCGGCTAGCCGTCGAGCTTGGAGGACGCCGTGCGCGGTCAAGGCAGAGTCTCGGGAGCCGGCAAAGAGATTTGCGACATTGTCGACCGTCTCTCCATGACGAACAAGGAAGAGACGCATGGTCGCGTCGCTCAAGGAGGCCACGCCAGAAGCAAGCTGGGCATGGTGCGTGTTGATGAAAGCTGGAGGGGACAGAGAAAAAGTCTGAAATTTGTACTCGGTAGAATTGGATGCTGACTCAGCGTCGTTAGTTGCATATTCGGCATACACCACTTTTAGCTCCTCCATGTCGTATCCACTTTGGGATGCTGAGAGATGAGCATCCACACACACACATCACGTCTCGTTACTGGCGCGTTTCGTTTCAAAGACCAAACATCCCAATCGTAGCATTACAGTGAACTAAAAGACTAACTCCTATTTTGCAATACCATTCCCATTAAAAGATACCCTCGCAATCAATCATTACAGCCAGTCATAATGTCATTTACTTCTTCTTTCCGGTCAGGGTGCCAACAACGTTTCCAAGACCGAGACTGCCGAGGACCTTGTTGAGGCCAAGACCTCCGAGAAGGCCATCGAGAAGACCACCAAGACCCAGACCGTTCAACTATATTCGGTTAGTTCATTGATCAATTGAACATGGCCAAAAGCGACAGAAGGGGAGACATACAAGAGGACCCAGGATGGGACCAACAAGCTTGCCGACCAAGCCAAGGACACCGCTGAGCAGGAGACCGACGGCTGCGACGATCTGGAACAGCGGCTCTGCGAGAAGAGCCCAGAGAGGGTTGAGCTTCTCCTTGGCATGGGGCATGCCCTCAAGCTTGCGCTTGGCGTTGTCGATGGTCGTTTGGACGCTGCCAGTGAGCTACGGTTGTTAGCGGATGCTGATGGAATCTGGGCCTGGATACTCACCTCCTTCAGAAGCTCGGCGAGATGGGCCTCCTCGGGAGTAGCCTCACCACCGGCCGTCTTCTCCTTCGCGTTCCTCTGGATACGGCCATCGGGGTCAAGACCACGAATGATACCGTTCGTCTCGGTTAGGATCTTGCCGCCCTCCTCGATCAGAGGTTTGACTTGTCTGACGAGCTCCTCCTCGTCACGCTCCTCCTTAGGCTGAGCCTCGCAAGCATTGATCTTGTCATCAATCATCTTGCAGATGGGACGGATCTTGTCCAGAGTCTGGCCAAGCTGGTAGGCTAGCTGGCTGGCAAGCTTCTTATTCTTCTCGGCTTCCTCCTTTTGTTTGGCCTCCTCCGCCTCAGCCTGCTCGCGCCTGAGCTTCTCCTCGGGAGTCTCTTCAGGCTCGGGCTCCTCCTCCTCCTCTTGAGGAATGTCCTCAAGGAGGGTGACGTGGCCGACAGTCTGTCCCTTCTCGTTGATGACATCGCCGTCGTTGTCAATCTCCTTGCCTGAGCAGGCAAGAAGATCACCGCTGGTGAGCTTGCCGATGATGTTACCATCCTCGTCATTAACATTGCCCTCGCGGTTCACACGTCGGCCAGCCAGGGGGTTCTTCTTCTTCTCAACCACCTCTTCCTCCCAGCGCTCAGCCTTGCCGATGACGTTTCCGTTTTTGTCAAGGATCTCGCCATCATCATCGACACCACGGCCGAAGAGGATCTTGGGATCTCCAGAGGTGAGTCGGCCGACAACATCGCCGGCTGGGGTCACGATCTTGCCATCCTTGGCGACGGTGCAGCCCTGGAGCTCAGCGAAAGGTCCCTCCTTAATACCCTCACGCTCGCCCTCAGTGACAAGCTCGGCCTTGCCAATAATGTCGCCAGACTCGCTGCGAATATTACCATCCTTGTCACACATGCGTCCAACAAGATTGCCGATGATGCCCTCAACCACACGGCCATAGATCTCGCCGTCTCGGCTGACCACATTACCAGCCTTGTTGACTCGCTTGCCAGCCAAAGAAGACTTGTCAACCACAGCCTCCTCTTCAGGCTCGGGTTCCTCCCAAGCCTTGGCCTTACCGACGACGTTGCCGCGACGGTCGAGGATGTCACCATCCTCATCAACTTCTGAGCCCTTGAGATGCTTGGGATCACCCTCAATGACCTCACCAACTTGTCGACCCTCAAAGAGGACACGACCGTCGGCCTCAACGGTAGCACCGGGGAAGTTCTCGAAAGGAGCAAAGGCCTTATCCTCACGCTCGGCGATCGACACGGGTTCTCCCCGGCCGATAACCTCGCCAGCGTCATTCCAGATGTCGCCGTTCTTGTCGCATCGCTTTCCAACGAGTTCCTTCAGCTGGCCTTCAACAACCTTGCCGAGAACAGTGCCGTTGGTATCGACAAGCTTGCCGGTCTTGTTGACCTTGGTTCCGTCGAGAATGGAATAGTCCTTCTTCTCGATACGTTCCCATTCGGGAAGAGGTTCAGCCTTGCCAACAACCTTGCCGTTGCTCCAGATCTTGCCGTTCTCATCAGATCGGAGGCCCTTGAGCTGCTTGACTTCACCCTCGATGATACGGCCGACAGTATCTCCCTTGTCGTTGAGAAGATTTCCTTCCTCGTCGACCTTGCAGCCCTTGAGGATGGAGAAGTCTTTCTGCTCTCCACGCTCCCATTCGGGAAGAGGCTCGGCCTTTCCGACAACCTTGCCATCGCTCCAGATTTGGCCTCGGTCGTCACACTTCATACCGATGAGCTGCTTGACTTCTCCCTCGATGACGCGTCCAAAGAGGTGACCCTTCTCGTTAACGAGGTTTCCATCCTTATCAACGGTGGTTCCCTTTAGGACGGAGTAGTCTTTCTGCTCTTCGCGTTCCCACTCAGGGATAGGCTCAGCCTTTCCAAGCTGCTTGCCAAAGTCTCCCCAAATGATGCCTTGGTCGTCGCATTTCTTGCCGATGAGCTCTCTGACCTCTCCTTCAATGACACGTCCAAGAGGTACACCCTGGTTGTTGACGAGGTTTCCCTCCTTATCGACAGTGGTGCCGTTTAGGATAGAGAAGTCCTTCTGCTCGCCGCGCTCCCACTCAGGGAGGGGCTCGGCCTTTCCGAGTTGCTTGCCGTAGTTATCCCAGATCTGGCCTTGGTCGTCACTCTTCAATCCGATGAGTTGCTTGATTTCACCTTCAATGACCTTTCCGATGAGGTGGCCCTTGTCGTTCACGAGGTTACCCTGCTTGTCGACAGTGGTTCCCTTGAGGATGGTGAAGTCGAGGGGCTCCTCAAGCTCCTCCTCAGCCTTTTCCTTGCCCTCCTCAAGCGCCTCCTCGCCTTCGGCAAGCTTCTCCTCACCCTCGAGAGGCTTCTCTTCACCTTCGGGCAGTTTCTCACCCTCAGGGAGTTCTTCACCTTCAGGGAGCTTTTCACCCTCGGCGAGTTTGTCCTCGCCCTCGAGTGGCTTCTCTTCACCTTCGGGAAGCTTCTCCTCGCCCTCGGCAACCTTGTCTTCAACCTCCTCGCCTAGCTTGCTACCAGCTTCCTCGCCAGGAGCCACTGACTTGAGGTCTTCGGTGCCGGGGGCCTTTGACTCGCCTTCGTCATCACCTGGAAACTCACCACTGGGAAGCTCCTCGCCGGGAGCTTCAGACTTGGGGAGCTCGGATGGTGGTGCCTCGGATCGAGGAACCTCGCCCTCGGGAATACTTGGAGCTTCCTGCTCATCCAGCTTGGATGCCTCATCATCAGGCTTTGGAACTTCCTGCTCGTCGGGCTTAGGTACTTCTTGTTCATCAAGCTTGGAAGTCTCATCCAGGGGCTTGGGCTCTTGCTCATCGAGCTTGGATGTCGTATCCTCTGCGGTGGGAACCTCCTGCTCGTCAAGCTTGTCCTTGACGTCTTCGGGCTTGGGTACTTCTTGTTCGTCGACCTTGGAAGTGACATCTTCCGCCTTCTCTGTCACATCCTCGGGCTTTTGTTCTTGGGCTTCCTTGGCCTCTTCAGGGGAGATCTCCTTCAGTTTCTCTTGGGTATCTGCGGCCTCCTTGTCGCCCACAGGCGCCTCGCGGTCTTCAAGGCCGATGGTGGTGTCTTTCTGGTCCTCAGTCTTGACCTCGGGGGTCTCCGTGATTTCTTGCTTGGGAGTATCGGTCTGGGTAGAAGGTGTCTCGGCCGACTTGCCTCCTAGACCTAGGCTGCCGGTAACGCCTCCGACAGCAGACTTGCCTGTGTCGCCGACGGAACCGGCGGTGTCACCGACTGTATCAGTAACTCCGCCTACTGTGTTGCCGACGGCCCCAGTAACACCACCGACGGTGTCCTTCAAGCTGCCGAGGCCCAAGCCTCCAGACTTCTTGTCGGCTGGCTGGGTTGTGTATTCGCTATGCTCCTCATCGTGCGAGTCGTGCTCCTCTGACTCCTCCTTCTTTCCTTGTCCTATGGGCAAAGTCTTGCCGAGGATATCGCCGGTGGAGCTGACAACATCGCCTGCGCTGTTGACAGTGTTGCCTACGAGGTTCTTGAGGTTGTCGGTGTCTGCGATCCTGCCGATGGTGTTGCCGGCATCGTCTACGATGTCTCCGGCATCATTGACGACGCCGCCGGTCCGGGGCACTGACTCAAGATTGACTGCAATGGGGACGATGAGCGCCAAGCTTGGTTGGAGGAGTGTGAACGCACCAGGATTCTGCTGCTCCCGTGGGGCAGTCTCTTGTGTCGTGTCTTTGACCTGGCCTTCAGGGATGGAGGTTGGGTCCTTCGTGTCCGACATTGCTTCACTTTCGGGAATGGGGTATCTTTGTGCTAATAGGGGATGTTGGGGGTATCGATGCGTTAGTTCCAAATTGCTACTTTCTCTGTTGCTGTCTCTGTTGATTGGGAGGTTGGCCGGGAATGGTATGAATTGATACTTTTGTCTGAACCGCAACCACCACCACATTGCTCACTTCTTTATAGCGGCTACGGCAAGCCCAAAACAAGTTTCTCCTCATCATTTGTATAACGTCAATTCGGATCCTTAACGTCAGTGTGAACACCACCAGTATCAGCTATGATACTGCGCCGCACCTGTTATCGGACGAGGACGGCAAAGCCACACGTCATGGTGAAGATCTAACAGGCGGGATGGTGTGGCGAGAGCAGCCAGATGACGTATCAATAAGCTCTCTGCATGGATCTGGTTCGAGGAGCCGGCCGCGGGGTACAATGCCTGCAGCGAGGCTCTAGGACGAGGGTCTGGAATAGCAGGTCTCGACCTAGAGTCGGGAGTTTCTGAAGGTTGGAAAACCGGCTTGCAGGGTGGAGGACGACACCCTTTCCGAGATGATCTTGCACGTTCGAGGTTTGGATCGAGATCATGACTGGCTTGAGCTTGTTTGAGATGGATGCGTGGACTTCACGTGCAGAGGTCCTTTGCAGACAACAACCGGGTTTTGCCCCAGCTGTCAAAACCGTTGTGGGAACGAACGAACCTAGCGTACGGGGAGGGGTTTCTCCATTGAGGATTATTATTCCGAGAGGGGGCACTATCACGCATGCATGTGCTTGGCTTACAGGCAGCACGGGCACCGTCGACAGGTTTGAAACACGCCAAAAGCTATCGATTACCGCTATCCTCGCTTACAACGCCATCGCGGTCCCTATTGTCCTTGCTATTGTCCCGGTTAAAGACGGTGGGGATCTTGATGATGAGTTGGATCCCATCGAATGTCGACTTGACATCCAGGTACAGCTCGTCTGGCCTAGGTGCCACGAATGCAGGCTTGGGAATCCTAGAACCTGTTTGGCCTTCTTTGCCGCTTTCCTTGTCCTTGGTTTCGCTGCTGCTGCCGCTGCTTTCAGCTTGGGGCTTGTTCAGCTTGCCGACCACGTTCCCCTGCTCATCGTATATGTTGCCATCATCATCGACTTTGAGCCCGCCTGCCAGGGGTTTGAGATCGGGCTTGATGTAGTTCTCGCACACATGCCCCGCCACTTCCCCGTCGGCGTCGAGAACTTGGCCGTTTGCCGTGACTGGCCGCCCTACCATGGAGGGAAGGTCTCCCTCTACACGGCCAAGGACCGTCCCGTCCCAGTCCAAGATGTTGCCGAACTCGTCGACATACTTGCCGTCGAGGCCGGCGGCAAGTTGTTCTGGTGTCTGGTTTTGTGGCTGATCAGAGTCGGAGACTGGCTTTATCCTGGGGATGCGGATTTCGGGATTTGAGGCCTCGGGTTCTGCGCCTCGGCCATTGCGTACCGGGACGTTGACCTCGTATGTGCTATGCGTACCAGGATCGGCGTCAGGGGTGGAGGGCTTGGAAGAAGACATGGCCAAAGTTCGGTCGCTCCTTGGTGAGGGGTATCAGAAAAAAACCAAAGGGCTTTTGTGTATCGGAAAATGCGGAATATGGAGATGGCAGAGTAAAAGTGCTGACATGATGCCACCCGGGGAGCATGAGGGCCTTGATGTGTGGCTCAGAACTCACCCGCCCTTCCAACCTTTTGCGGGGACATGACGACAGACAAACGCCTCACACACGAAATGGTGGGAGGAGACAGAGGGGGAGAGAGAGCCGCATCAAGAAAATGGGTAGGGGACCCTGTTGGTTGTTGCATTCATTAATATGCGTGTGCCAGCAAACCCCTGTTTTACTCGCGGAGCGTTTCTTCCACGCCAGCGGTAAGAACCGCGGCACGGTCTCAGTCTCAGACACACAGACCCGAAACCCAAGACATGGAAGAAGGTTGGAAACAGACGAAAAGAAAATAGTTGGGTTGCGTTGCGATCGCCAGCGCTCATCGCGATCGCGGGTCGGACGGGAATGCGCACTAGCAGGGATGTCAGGATGATGAGACGACGGGTCTGCAGCTCATGCAGCTGGCGCTTATTGGCGGAAACAGGGGGCATGAGTCCTAGCTCCTTGAGTCCAAGCTCCTAGAGGCAGTTCCTGGAGCTTCAGAACGGCCGAACTAGAGTCAAAGAGGACTGGTGTAGGATGGGATTACGCTTCCAAGGTGGCTTGCGTGGCTCGTGGGCCAGACGGCATTGCTCGACCGTGTGTGTGGCTTGCTCACCGTCCAACGACAAGCGTCTAGATCCCTGCATCACACTGCAATCTGACGTTGCGTCCTTGTCTAGATGCGGAGCTCGGCATCGTCATCTCGAGGTCACTTTGTTCACGATTGGGTCACGGGCATTTTACTGAGTGAAGGAGCAAGGACTGTGGTCGAGGTTGGTTTTATTGGATCGTTCGTGACTAACTTTATTTCCCCATCTTCCCAAAATGATACACACACAAACCCATTAACACCATGTTTGCGCCAGCTAACATTACATGGGGGTGGTAGCCCATTCATCCCATTTGACAGAAAAGACACAAGAAAACAGGATTTAGTTTCTGCAAAAGACAACACGCGATTAGCCTCTGCAAAGACAAAGAGCGCGATTAGCCGGGTCCTTCGTGCCTCTACCCCGTGCTGGAGATTGGATTGCCAAGTAAGATACGACGGCCAAAGACGAGAGGGGGGAGAGAGCTCTGGTGAAGTCTGCGG
>JAADYS010000872.1:0-46645 GCA_012931995.1 Fusarium albosuccineum | reverse complement strand
GGCTTCGCCAAGGAACACACAGATAACAATAACAATACACATATCGTTACATCTGACAGAAGCGGATCGGCAGATGAACTGGGTCCTGGCGTGCGGGGTTATTGGGGCCAATGGGGCTAGGGTAAGCTATAAGACGGCGGCAAGACACAAGAAGCACTGAGAACTTCAAAGTCAGACGTATTATCGCTACTAATATTTTATAATAATATTTAAACAAGCTATTCTATTACAAGCTCCCCGTTGTCTTCTAGCGGGGCCTAGGCTGTTTAGTCAAGCTAACATGCAAGGTTCATCCTAATTTACGTCAATTTTCAAGTTAAGACTTGGTTAAGTCTTATTTAATACTAGATAGATTTTTGTCTACTCTATAGTCTTAGCTATTCCTAAATAGTCATAACTGTAGACTTCTTATAGCATAAGCATATGCCTTATTAGCCCTGTGTTTTCTGACCACCACCTTACGCCGCCTCAAAGTGTGTACTTGAACAAGGGGCTCTTCTCTCCCATCTTCAGCAACTGACGTTCTGTGTACTGAGCATGGATCTCCTCCTCCGTCAGTTTGGCCTTCTTGTCGTTTGCCCACTTGAAGCTTAGTTCTGCCAAGAGCGCCGCAATCAAGCCGCTTACGCCAAAGGCCAAACTTGTTCCAAAACCCGTGTAATACTTGGGCTTTTCCGAGTCAAGGTAGATGTAGCTTCCTATGATGCCACCAATATTGCCGACGCAGATATTGAATGCAATACCAATCGCTCGCCTGGAAGCGGGCGCGATGTTATTTGCTGCCCAAGAAGACGTTGCCGGGTGAATTGGGTAGATTCCCATGGTTGTCAGGATAATCGCCGTGAACGACGTGCCGAGCTGGCCACCGAGGTCGCCCTTGAGCGAAATGACGACGGAATATCCGATGGAGATGAGAATCAGTGGGATGGCTACGAAAGGCATACGCCAATAGTAGTGGTCGGACAGTTTGGCAAACACCACTGCCGAAATGCCGCCGGCGATGTATGGGGGCACAGTCATCAGCTGCGCCTCGGTGTTCGCGAAGCCCATAGCTTTGGTGACGGATGGGAGCGTGAATTTGGTGCCTAGCATCATTTCAGTCAGCCATCCATCGCAATTACACACGCGCGGGTGACACTGAGATTCGGGAAGAGCACATACCATAACTGCAAGCCGACTGGCAAAGTAGGATATAGGCCTGCAGATACAACCTCCAGTTTGTCAGAACAGCCTTGAGATCGCTCCAATCGAACTTGTTCTCTGTCTCTTCGTCTTCAAAGCGCCCGCCTTGCTTGATGAACCGCTGGAGCTCGAGGAACCGAATTTCATCAGGCTCGAGCCACTTACCGCTCCTGACAGGGCTATCAATGAGGAGAAAGAATGTCATGACTCCTAAAAGAACCGTGGCAACGCCTTCGATTAAGAAGATCCAACGCCACCCCTCGTAGCCGCCGGTCCCGTCCATCTTGGCAATGGCAGCTGCTAAGAGACCACTGAATGCGCCTGAAAGGGCGCTAGTACAGTAGAACCATGAGATGCGCTGGGCGAGGTCGCGAGGCATATACCAAAAGGTGCACAGATATACCGCGCCTGGATAAAAACCCGCTTCCAGGGCGCCAAGGATGATGCGCACTGTAAGAAGACCGCCAAAGTTGCGGACTACGCCATGCATGGTCATGATAACGCCCCAGGCGGTCACAAGAACACCGAGGTATAAAGAGGGTCGAGAGAACTTTTTGAGGAGGATATTGGAGGGTACCTCTGTGACGAAGTTAGAAAGCCGACCATGGCCGTGCAATGGATAAGAGAACGTACCAAGAAGAACACATGGGATGAAGAATATGGACAAGACGATATTGTACTGGATGCCGCTGAGGCCGAGATCCGTATCGAGGCCTTCGATCTTGGCGTTGCCGATATTGGCGCGGTCGAGATGGGAGATGAGGTAGAGGATTGCAAGCATCGGTACGAGTCGAACGTCAACCTAACCAGTCAGTCTCAGTCTTGGAGCAGAGCAAATCCATGGGAGATTCACTTTGCGAACAACGCGTTTTCTCTGCTCCGGTGTATAGTTGGCGTAGAACTCGGCGTCATCTTCCGTCAGACCCAAGATGCGGATGCCATCGATCTCTCGTGCAACAGGGGCACGCTCACAATTCGAGCTCGAATCTCTCTCCGCATCGTCAACATAGACTGTGTCTGGCTTCCCGGACACCGAGTTGCGGTCTGCCCTGGCGTCCATGTTGTTTCGCGTCAACTGCTGGGTAGTAGGCGTGTTACAGGGTGCCCAAGAGATCGAAAAAGAGGTTGGTTGGATTGACCAGAATAACAAAAAGACTGGCTAGCCAAGACATGTTAAATACATATCAGTCTCCAACAGCCGGCCACCAAAACAGCATCGTGCCATCATCAGCACCCGCGGCATCTCCCGTCCATGACTCGGGGAGACTGGGGCCCCGCATTTACCCCAACCGTGAGAAATCCGCTATGGGGCAGAGGAGATGCGGATTACGGTCAGTGGAGCACGGATTCCGTACCGGAGATGACTCGCAGGTTTCCGCTTGACTTTTGCCCTGTCATTGTGTTGATGCAATTGGAGTGAGGACCAGTGGCTTGAAGGCTATTATAAGGCAAAGTGTTATGTAGTAATAGCCCGCTCATGGCACAGAGCTATGTGCCACACGGTGGGGGGACAATTGCGTTGGTCTATTCAATGAAAGAAGAGGGGGGGGAACTTTACAAACCTTGGCCGCCGTCATGAGAGTTTCCTTATACCATGGTAAGTCTAGCCTAATAAAATTATGATGATTGAGGACAAATTAAGACTAAAACTAGGGTAAAGGCTTATCTCATATTATGATAGGTCTTAACCTCATACTATGGCAATATTTAGAGCAGGTAGCTAGAGTAATTCGCGTAGTCCAGCGCGTCATGGTACTACCATTCGCTCTCATCGAGAGAGCCACTGACCCAAACTTCGGCATTGGGCAAGTTGAAGGCACCGTGCCTGGAGCTGGAATCCAGGAGAATCGTTGTTCGCTTGCAGCGGGAGAGCCGGTGTCGCTTCACATCGAAGGCTTGGAACTCGAAAATATCGGAATAGTTCTCATGGAGAACTGCGCTAGTCTTCAACGCGAAAGAAGTACACCGGCCAGTCTTGTTGAGCCGCAAAGGGGAGAGCTGCTTGCCGAGTATCTTATGCTTTGCCAATCCCGTGTTTTGTGACCACATCTAGAGGGAACAGAGCCATGTGCCACACAGAGAGAGGCCTGTGGGTCCAGAAATACACGACTGACAACTCTGATCTTACCACGACTTTAGATCTTAAATAACTACTATTAGGTTAAGGCCTTAAAGATATTTATTATAAAAGAAGCTTAAGTCTTAGCTACTATATAGTATTAATCCTTTATGAAATATGCCTAAGTCTAGCTATATTATGGTATAAGGATTTATCTATCATTCCCGTGTTTCCTTGGACCCCTGAGCTACTGACCTGCCGGATCGATGGTCGAAAGCAACCAGCGAAGTGGCGAGTTAGAGTTACGGCCCGGCCAGCGCGGCGCTATTCCCAAGCTGGTGCGCGGTCTCGTTGTAGGCCAGAGCGATGGGCAGTGTGCAGATGGCATGCTGCCAGCCCAGAACGTTGTCTTGAGTTAAGAGAAGATGCACTTGCCTATGCATACTTCAGGGTACATGACCCGGGCTCAAGGGACGAGCCCGATGTCCTCGATGACATCCTGGGATCTCATGAACTAAAGTATTGTCTCGGCTATATGTAACACGAACGGCTGGAGTAGCCATGTCTTGAATCCAGCCCCTCCACCATGGGCTGCAACAAGCAGAGCTAGTGATCTGGGCTCGTGGGCTCGTCTCGTGAGTGTAGCGACTCTCTGCCACTCGCTCGTTATTCGCTTTCCTTTAGTGTTAGACCGACATTTGACATCGAGTCAACCGTAACCGTTCGGGCACGATGCATCGTGACTCGCGGAGAGGGACTGACCAGGTCACCCAACCCACTCATGGTGACAGCCGGCGAAACCACCTAGGACCTGGCTGCCGAGCCTCGCTTGATCGGGTAGGTAGGTAGGTACAGTAGGTACCTAGGTAGCGTTGCTGTCTGTGGCTCTCCACCGAGGTGGTTTTCTTTTTCAGGTTTGTTGGGAGGAGAATGTCTGATGACCAGGTTTGCATGTCACTTTAACAGCGTCTGCCCGCGCTTTCTCTACTTGTGATCTATTCATGGGAGTTGGCTCTGGTATTGACTACCTAGATTCGCAGCGGTAAGCCAGGCAATGTAAATCTGGAAGCCTGTGTAGAGGCTCTGTCAGCAAGTCTGAGGGCCTCGAAAAAGGGCCCATCTGTACGTGTCGGATAAGCAGTTTCTGAGACTCCCGCCCTTTCGGTGAACCTTCGGAAGAGTCTGTTCCATCCTTCTGGGCCCGGGTATCCGATACGCAGCTCGCAGTGGTTTCAGTGTCCTGTGGGGGAGGTACTCGCTACGCCGCCTGATCGCCAAGCTCAGGAGGGGAAGCCTCCATGTCTGGGAAGAGGGGTCCAGGTCCTTCCCATCCCTGGCACACGCTAAAACGCCCAAAAGTCAGGGCTGGCGTTTTGTTGGCGGCGGGTCCGGGCCTATTGGATGCCCTGTTCCTTATGCCCTGCTGGTCTGGCCGCGTGTAAGTGTAAGCCAGAAGCACAGCCAGCATGCCAGCCTTCTTCTTTTGTTCCTTTTTGCCTCAGTGGATTGCAGTGTGTCGCAGGATGCTGTTTACCTAGGGCGATCAGCGCTGGATGCCAGGTACCCGACAGTGGGACGGGCGGCCATGATGGCGCTGTAACAGCAAGCTAGGTATATGTAGAGGACTCAATCACCCGTGCCACGTGACAGGATGTGAGTTGGTGCGCGGTTCTGGGGAAGCTGAGGACGCGGAGAACCAGCATTGTCGACCTCCAAAAGAAACGTATGCGTATTCGTACTCATCCTCGTTTGGCAGGCACACCCATCCAGAAACGAGAGATACCGCTCGATTCGTGCCTGGCCTGGAAGTGCTTCCGCCGTGGCGGGGACCCTTGGCGTCGGGGTCCTGGCAAGTACCTCTTCGTCCAGCGTGGACAGTGGCTGCCCGTGTGAGCTGCATCATGTACCTCCGGGTACGTAGGTGCCTACCCTGCGTTCTAGCCTCTAGCGCGCCCCCCCACCAACTTGCTGCGTCTCACCCTTCACCCGCCAATCCATGCCTTTCTCGTCCAACATCCATCCCAATCCTCTGGCGCAGGCGCTTCTTTTTCTTTCTCGTACCCCATGCTTCTTGTTCTGTTCCCTTTTCCTATCCATTCCCGCTCCCTCTCTTTTCGTTTCCTGCATCCTTCAAAGGCCTGGCTTAGCTCCCGACGACTTGCCGCCAGCGGCGTCGTGAATACCCTCGTTCTTTCGTGATGCTCATATAGCTGGCCTATCTTCCCCCTCTCCTCCCCACGCCTTCTTGCTCCCCAGGTTCTCTTGTTCGGCGCCCCGGTTCTGCCGGCGATACACCCGAAAGACACTTACGCATCCCCCACTCGCTTCCGATCCTCGCTCCGTCGAGCCCTCGACTCGGACCCGTGTATATCTCTGCCGCTCACAGAGTACCCGGGCGTCAGCTGTCCACTACCGCCGACACCATGTATTGGTTACGCCGTTTCACCATTCTACTGGCTTTCATGCTGTTGATCTCGTTTGGCGCATGGCTGGTTCCTCGTGTATTAGATCCGACAACGAAAGGGCCCGAGAAGCGAGCTCGAGACCGCCGCTGGGTCGACAGCAGCCCCTACTTCCTGGATCGTCAGGCCTGCCGTTGGATTGGTCTCTGCGGGCTGCACCATTTACGACGCGATCCCGCCTCGCGGGGGAATACCGATGATGAAGATGCCGAATGGGGAGAGCTAAAGCGACGCTCCTTGGCTTGGGAGCCTGAAGAGATTCCCCGTCAAGATCCCAAGCGCAACGTTCATCACCGCCGAAGGATCCTCCGCGATGTTCCCGACTACGTGATGAAGCATGCGCCCCTGGTGCATCTTTACTCTGGCGAAGAATTCTGGCCCTCGGACATTCGCGAGCATGTTGAACATATGACCGTCTACGTTGACGAAGAACCTCTGAACTCGACTGAGAAGTGGACTCTACACAATCTTCACGAATTGAACAACATCCCCGGCAAGGTTATCCTTCGAAGCAACGACGACGTCGAGGAGCGTCCCAATTGGTTGCACAGCCACTACAATATACCCAATCCATTCCCTGACGAGGAAGAGGGTGATGGTGATCATAACACGCCTACCACCAACCCCGAGAAGCGACCTGAACTGCGAGAACCAACAACATGGTACGATGTGGACAAGTCCCATCCCGTTCACCGGATCACCGACCCGCGAAACCGCAAGTTCCAAAACCGCCGCCGCTCTGAGCCACAGCGCCTCAGATCCCGTGGACACAAACCTGACACGGATGGCTATTCGAGTGCCCCGGCCGTCCTTGTGGTTGTTGACAAAGGCTCTGGCATCGTGGACGCCTTTTGGTTCTTCTTCTACTCTTACAACCTAGGGCAAACTGTTTTGAATGTTCGGTTTGGCAATCATGTAGGTGACTGGGAACACTGCATGGTCCGTTTTGAGAACGGCATCCCCCGTGGCGTCTTTTTCTCAGAGCACGAGGGTGGACAGGCGTATGCCTTTGAGGCTGTTGAGAAGCGCGGCGAGAGACCCGTCATCTACTCGGCTGTAGGGTCACACGCCATGTACGCACTCCCTGGCATCCACGCTTACATCCTACCTTTCAAGCTCCTCAAAGATGTGACGGATAAGGGACCTCTCTGGGACCCTGCCCTTAACAACTATGCGTACCACTACGACTATACAAAGGAGCCCAAGGATGAGGAGGATATCGACGACCTCCGGGAGCCACAGAGCCTTGTCCCCGCTGCATCGAATCCCCACGCACCAACCTCCTGGTTCCATTTTCGTGGCCGCTGGGGCGATGAGGTCTACTCGTTAGCCGACCCCCGTCAGTGGCGCTTCTTCGGCCAGTATCACTACGTCACGGGTCCCGACGGCCCCCGGTTCAAGAACCTCGATCGCGGAAAGATGTGCCAGACGCGCAAGTGCAGGATCCTTTACATGCTGGATCCCAAGGGGACCTGGTATTAGACAAAGGCCGTACGGTTTTGTTTTCTCGGCGTTGACACATGGCTCATTTTTTATGCATGACATTTGCACATTCCTTACACTTCCACCTCAGATCGAAGTTTCGGAAAACAAAAGCGATCCACTTGTTCCCCGGCATGGCCGGAATAAACAATCGGCCAGGGTGGACGAGCGAGTGGTCGTATTTGGACCGGACGGAAACTCTATGGGCCGGAAAATGGGCCGCTTGGCATATAGAAAGGGCATGGCTTCACGGTGTTTTTACCTTGCTTCGGGATTTGGCTTGTTGTTTCCTGAGTTCTTTGGTGATTGGCTCTGTGCGCATGATGTATGTGCTCAAGAGCTGTGGTTTCTGGTTGATTAGGGGTTTGGTTTTGGATGTGTTCATGATGGGGCTTTGATACCCGGATACCAATTTTTCGCCCACGATTAGACAAAGATTTGGCTTGTTTAAATGATGATACACCTTTAGAAGAGTAAAAACGATTGTTGTAGTGAATGGCTGCCATGTTGCGTTTCAATTGCGACAAGAAACAAGACTCGTCGAAGCCAGGAACAAAGCTGTGTGCCTGGCTTTGGCTCGTTCCAGATGTGGATCCTGTTCTTTAGGATGTCATGATCGTAGATCTCACCGCCACAGGCAGCCCAGCACGTGTCTGGCTTTATTCGTATTCGGGGCCAGGGTTCCTGGCATTCGCTACGTCGCTCGAAGGTTTCGCAGAGATCCTGGCATGAAACGGAGAGGCACGAGCGTCCAGAATGGCAGATGTCCAGGGTTGAGCAGGCTCGTGGTTTGAAACTAGATATTCTGTTTCGGAATCTCTATGTACGCAACTAGACGTATGTGTAATTTAGATGATCCAAACCACAGAAGAGAGTAGTGGGCTTGCTTCCTATGTTCGCTTTTTTCTTGTGGGATAATCTCAGAAACTGAGTAACAAAGGGGAGGGGAGGAGGTTGAGCAGTATCGTGATACAAGAGAAGTTCTCCTTGGATAGGCGTACAGCGTCCCCATAAAATGTACAGTCCAACACAGCGAGATGATCAACCGACATCCATCACGCCTCTCCTGGTACGAGTAAGCCAAAGAACCGTGACGCATCCCGCTTTCCGTACGCCTGCCTGCCTTTATTCCCTTGTCACCTCGAATAAACAAACGTTCAGAAACGCCTCGCGAAGAAAATAAAAACTCCCACTAAAACGCCGAAACGTATAAATAAGCAAGTACGTGAAGAGATGGAGTAGTAAGATAGCCGAGGATATCGGCAGAGATAGATATAAAAGAACAATGCAACCAATCTCGTGGTCATCGTGTGGCATCGTGGGTCTCAGGCGTGGCAGTAGTTATCTCATGATCAGTTGTCGTCATCTTCGTGAATTTGAAAGCCACTTGCGTCGCCATTGGGCCATGCACTCTGGGTGCTGGGATACTCCGATGGCTGGCTGCTGGCGTTGCTGTGAGGTTCCACTTGCAGAGGGTCGATGTTCTCTCCATCCGAGACATTGTCCTGGTCCTCAATACCAGGCCACGGTTCATCTTCCGGCAGTTGCCAGCCCTGAGACCCCTGATCGGCATTTGCTTGATCTTGTACGACGATTTCCATGCCGCCAACGCTCTCATCATCATCATACATGTCGTCGGAGCCACTCTCATAAATCTCAATATCAAAATCAGAATCGTCGTCAAATTCACCCTGGGCTGGTGCTGGTGCAGAGCTGCCTCCCCGAACGGGGCGTTCCTGAAGAGGAGCATTGCTGTATGGTGTGGCGTATGCGAACGGCGTATTGCCACGCACTGGCTGACGATCTGTGAGGCCGAGGGGCATCGGGCTCGGCGAGGCGGTCCACCTTGGTGTGTACCGATGATGGCTTGGAGATCTTGTGCGACGGCGCTTCATGATGGCTGACTGAGAGTTGGTGTTGACGTGAAGAGCAGGGGATGAGCGACGACTTTGTCCATACGAGGCGACACGACGCTTGCTGATTGCAGGCGATACTTGGATCGGAGCGGCCATAGGCATGGACGAAGTCCGAATATGAGGTGGGCGAGACCCTCTTCGGCTTGAGAGCATCGGCGACTGGGGTCGGGTCACCGAAGGGCTCAAGGATCTCATAGTTTGCACAGCTGGGAAGAATAGCTGCGATGGCGATGATGACGTCTGTTGCCTCTCATGTCGCAGAGTCATAGAATTATGTGCGCTTGGCGGCTCATCAAGTTGCTCGACAAAAGACCAGCACTCCTCGCTGGCAGTGTTATCGGCCTGTGACGTCGACACATCCGGGACCACACGGTTCATCTCCTTCAGCATCTGCCACGTCCAGCCCTGTTCCCAGGCCTGCAAGTCCTGAAGATAGGCATCGGGATGAGTGATGAACAATCTAGGTTCAGACGCCCTCATCATGACTGAAGTCAGGAACTGTACGTCCCAGATGGCGGGAGTCATCATCTCGGCAGGACTGAGGAAGCGCAGCCGAGAGTCCTTGTGAATCTTGCGCAGAGGAACCCAAGTTGATTGGAGCCCGAGAAATGCTGACGACCGCGGTTCCGTGGTTTGGGGACGAGCGAATATGTTCATCTCGCGGAAGACCTGCCCAAACGCCGTATTTATCGCCATGGTTACGCTACGAGCGTCAGAGCCCTTGACAGACATGGTCTTGATTAGCCCACGGCTTCGCAGTCGTCGATCGATAACGCTCTTGTCACCACAAGCTTTGGGCAACCGCCATTTCAAATCTTGGTCCGAGTTTGTCCAGTCGGGGTAAAGAGACGTCTCTGATCGCAGCGTGGCCGTGCTGTGTGTCATGGGGAGCTGTGTCCAATCGTCGTTGGAAATCTGAGGCTCATTCTTGAACTGTTGGGCCTCCTGCCACACTTTCTTCAGGGGAAATGGCAAGAAAACCACCTCAACCTCGAATGGGTGGCTGGGCGAGGGCATTAATGATTGGAGGTGGACAACCTGTGCCTGTAGAGACTGGACCTGGCTCCAAAGCTCCTGTGAGTGGGTTGGTCGGCTTGTGATACTGGTTGAGACCGACACAACGCTGGCATCGTCGGCGCGACGAGACACGACACTGTTGTTGTCATTAACGAGCTTCTCCACCTCATCAACTCTGCTTTCTAAGTCGGTGATTCGGATATCAGCATGGTCGTGCTTCTCATGACAATCTTCATGTCCTGGGGCAGTGAACGAGACCGTTTCCAAACGGTCTAACCTCTGGTCATGACCACTCACGGTGTCGGAGAGATTCTTGAAGGCTCGGCGCGAGACAGCCGCGTTGAACATGGCAGCTCTGGGCTCAGATTGAGTCGGTGTGTCTGCACGAGGTGTATCTGGCGGCCTATGATCCTGAGAAACGTATACAAACGAGTCGCCCTGCGGTACCTGCCCTTCAGGGGCCGCAGCTAGCTTGGAGCCCTGGGGTTTGTCCTGGATTGGGGATAAGGGTTTGTTTCCGGCCACACCATTGAGCGTCTGGAGACCCTTCCCGGCGAAGGGTCGTAGATACTTGGCTTGCACTGATGAGGTGGTGGAAGCGGTTTGAGAAGCAATCAAGCATTGGGCTGGTATAGGGGGCATGGCAGAGGGATCTGGCTGTGACTGGATGAAACCACCCCAACTCAAGGTATCCGGAATTGAGGCGGAGGCTCCGTGGTTTGGACTTGCAGTTGGCCTTTGGTAAGATCCGGCATCCTCGGGCATCTTTTGAACGAAGGACAGAGCTCCTCCTGCTCCTCCATTGAAACTTAGGAACTCCATTCCAGGAACGGCAGACGGGGTCTTGACGGTCAGGTCCATAACGGGGCTTAATGGTTCTCGGCCAGTCCTGGGCTTCTCATTCTCCTGGCCTGGCAGGCCAACCTCGGGCTGTTGGGTATCACGGTCTCCCTCCTCGTGGAAACATGCGTGGTGATTGCACATACACCATTGCGACTGGTCCGGGATAAGGCTGCCTGTGGGACACCGACTCCAGAACCTCCGACATCCGCACCGAGCTCCATTGGCACCGGGGCTTAGGTCCACGAAGTTGCAGGCTCCTCCTGGCAAGTTCAGGGTTGGTGTCTTTACAGTGACAGCGTCAGTGTAGATGTCGAAGGCATTTGGGGCGAAGTGGGACGGGTCGAATGGAGTCGCTGCCATTGGGAGCTGCGCGCGCGCTCATGTCGCGGGGTCTAGGTCGAGAGCGAACGGAGAGACGGGCGCGAGTGTCGTCGAGGCGGACAAGAGTCCAAGTAGACCTGGAGATGGATCCTTGGGAGATATATAGAGATATCGTAGTAGATTGGAGCGATCGAGGCCGTGATGAGGTGTCACGGGCCCTCAACCAGGCCCAGACGGGTCGCAGGCAGAGCGGCCACCTAATTCCGGTTCATCGCACTGCTGAATGTCAGTTACAGCTGCTGAGGGAAGAGACCAGCGGGCGCAGGATCCATGGAAACCGGACGCGAAAGATGGAATGAGAGAGTTGGGATCCTGAAGCAGATGGATAGACTGACCGAAGCGCGAACAAGGCAAGAGGGCAGCGGCGGGCGATGGATGGGGGAGGAAGGGCGTGATTTATACAAGCTCGAGGGAAGCGTCGCCGGCGAGAGACGAAATGGCAGGCGAACGAAATGGAGTGGACGAGAGGAAAAGTCGCGAGTAGTGGAGGGGACGAGGTTGCGCAGGCGATCCCATCACCTGGAGCTGCTGGAACAGGGCGGACAAGGCGTCGACTTTGTCGAGGTGGGATGGGTTGGCTTGCGACCATGGGCTGCCTTTTTCCCCACAACACGCCTCGACGGTGTTGACGCGCGCACCCTGTCGAGGCACTATTGCCTGATACGGCAGGACAAGATGGCTGCCTTTACCGGGGAATAACAGTGGTGAATCTTGGTTGTGTGGACTTGGTGCTTGCGTGGATGTTGAAGCAATTGGGTTGTTGAGACACACGAATTGGATCCGAGTCAATCCTGCGTGCAAGACGTTGCGCCGAGTTCCAGGCTCCAGAGCAAGACCGGAAACCGTTCGGGAAAACGAAGCCCCAAGGGTGCTTCCCGCTCACAACTCTCTTCAGCAGAGTCAAAAGTGCAAGGGGAGCGGCGTTAAAGCAGCACTGCTCGTGTCTCAAAACGCGCCCCATCCCAAGTCCATTTCAGAGCTGCCTCTCCCCTCACCCCGCCAAACTGGGTGCTTAACACGGTGCATGCTCACCAAAAGGTACAAGAGAACAGCACAGCGCACCTCAGCGCCCCCATGCAAGGGGTCGTCGGCCAATGGGATGCTTCCGCCGTCGAGACTAGAGGCGGACCCCCGCTCCCTCTCTGAGCTGGGGGTCGACTTCGTCTCAGAAGGACGGGCGGCACGGCGCCTCCCCGTCTCCTCCAGTCTGAGTCAAATGGGTTCCCTATCATTAGGTAGTTGTGCTAGAGACATCATTCACACCAGATGCGGCAAGAGAAAATGTGCCGTGAAAGGATAGATGGTCCCTTCTGAGCTGTCGCGCCCCGGGGCGAGTAGACCATTGGCCATCAGCTCTCAGCGCTGCTCCTTTTCTGTCAGAGGATTGACGTGATTGTCCCCCATGGTTGCGTTCCAGACTCGACTCGTTGAGTGAGGCGGCAACTGGGTCTATCGCCCTGAGGAAACGGCTGGCTCTGTGAACCCAACGACATGCAAATCGGCGCAGCACGAAATTAAAAGGATATCCTCGGTTTGAACCTCAGGATAGCTCCCACTCTGGTCAGGCAAGCATTCGCCGCAGCAAGACTCATCAAGTAACGTGTGCCAGGTTGAACTGTTGAATTGATACTTGGCCCAGCATTGGAAGCCAAGGTAAATTGTGGATATCTCGGCAAAAAAAAAAAAAAAGCACCCTTCTAACTTGCTCCAAAACGACCCAAACCTGTATTTGCAAAAAGAAATCTTAAAAGTGGTGATGTCCAATGTTTGTCCCAAGTTTTCATGAATGCAATGATCCCCAATCAATCAATATGCGGCACCAGTGCTCCTCATCGCGCCGTCAAAATGCGACCCTCCATGACACAAACCTCGGCCGTGAACTCTTCTGTGACACTTGACACTTGACTCACATCACACCTCGCCCCAGCTACCCATCGGTCCGTTTGACGCAATCACAGAACCCGTACCCAGCGAACCTCCGATGTCCCAGTAGTGCCGGGAAGACACGCTACTCCGCCGGGCCGATCGTCTCGTGCTCTGACTCGCGCAGCTGCTCGGGTGCCGGAGCGCCACGGGACTGGTAGGCGTTGTCGCCTTGAACGTCCGCCGCTCAGCAGGAGGCCGCATCCGCGACACAAGAGGATGATGTTGCCGAACGCGGGCCAGCTTCGCGGCAATGTCCTGATTACTTGACGTCGCCAGGTGAGCAGCCGTCGATGGAGGCGGGTTGCTGTTTCGTGGCATGAACCGAGATCGGAGATATCGGAACACCAGCTTCATGTCCAGGTCTCTCTCCCATTCTTCTTGAGTGAACGTGTTGCCCATGGGGGTATCTTGCTGTGGTGCCTGCACCGGGTCGGCTGGTGGCTCCGAGGACCTCCCGCGAATGTCAATGGGTCGAGATGCCGCCTGCATCGTCGGCTTGAACTGAGGAAACGATGCGTGGTCGGGATCAGCCGGCTGGATGTTTTCCGCCGCTGAGTGTGAGGTGTTGGATTCCGGAATGATGGGGAGTCCAGCATAAGGCAGCGGCATTTGCTGGACTCTAGTGTACGTAGAAAAGGCGCCAGGATGGTGAGATATCTGGCTCACCAGCATACCGAGATCTCTTGACATCTTCTCCAGAATATCCAGTTGCCAAGCTTCTCTGCTCATGGACTGCGGGGGCTGCACCCCAAGCTGCTGAGAGGCGCGGGGTGTCGATGATAGATCCTCGCCGTCCTCAGGTGTGGCTTCTCCGAGAAAGATGGAAATCATTCGGTCATCCAGCCCAATCACATCTCGCATGAATCTCCTGGTGATCTTTGTGAGGAAGCCTTCCGATTCACTCGGGGATCCCATGGCGTCCTCGTCGTGCCATGTCATGTTGTCGGATTCGGTATCAAGAGCAGGGTGTGATGCTACCGGGATAGGGTTTGATGGGGAACGTTTGTGAAGAGATGCTTGTGAGAGCCGTCTGCGTCTTGTCTCGCGTTGGATCTCGCCCAACAGCACTCGGCTATGTTCTAATCGCCAAGCCTCGATCCTCTGGCGTTTCTCTGACTCCTGAACTTCATGATGCTCCACATCGAGCTGCCTCAGATCAAAGCTCTCCTTTCTCCGGTGCTGCCGTCTGGGGTTGAAACGTTCAAATTGGTATATTTGCTCCTGGGCGTCAGCGCCCAATGTAGGTTGATCCAGATGAAAGGATCCCAGCCCATCGTGGCCGGGAAACACGGGCAATGATCCCTGGTTGGTGTCCTGTGGCGGAGAGTATATCCCGGGTAGTGAGCGAAACTCTGGCAAGTGGCTATCGAGGCTGTCAAGCTCAGCGTCGTCCTCGTCCTCGACAGCGGACGCTGCAGCAGACAGTCGTGAGTTGGCCCCAGCCTCCGATTTCACAGCCGAGTTCAAACTCCCCAAATCACCAACTCGCGACCGCCCTGGTGTGAGTAATGACTGATCAGTCTCGGTGAGGTACGACGTTGTCGTCACGTCGGTCAGCGCAAAGAGGACCCATGTCTGCGACTCTTCCTGCTGGCGCTCCTGGGTGATAGGCGCCTCTCTTCGAGGGAGCTCTTGCTCGTCGACTGGAGGCCGCACAACGCGCTGTATCGATTGCCGGGTTGGTTGGTGGAAAGCCATGATTACGGCTCCCCTTGGAAATCGTCAAGATGGGATGTGGTGAGGTTGGATGCTGATAAGGAACAGCGGACAGGATAAGGCCGGTTGGTGTACTATGTAGGTGACGGAAGTGGACCCCCTATCGGCCTATGTCGGGGGCTTGCAGGCGGGAGGCAGTATGGAGACAGGGTGGAACGGTAGCAGCTCGGGCGCTCAAGGCGCAGGTCGGCTGCCGTTATAAAGGAGACGGGACAAAGAACGGAAGCCCAGGAAGAAACAAACGACGATGTGAGGAGAAGAAGGAGGCTCCCGGGATACTAGAGAGAAAAGAGAAAATAACAGACGGGAACGTCTGGAGGGGACCAGTTGGCCAGAAGAGGGCACTACGCTCATGGGCGTCATCTAGACGCTGTAGTCGGGGCTTGATCGGCGAGTGGGGGGGTAGAGACGCTCGCGTGTCCCTTCTGGTGGACACTGGGACGGCTCATCCACCCATCCCCCAGAGCCAGGCTCAGCTCAGCTGGCTGGTCAGACACCCCAACAACAACAGCGAAACAGCTGTCGACTCTGGCATCTGTTAGGGTGCTTAAGCTGTTTCGCCCAAGCCGGGCTATCGTCAAGGGCCTGCATGAGCCGCGAGACACGGCCAGCGCTGGACGTGCAACCCCTGCTCTGACGTGGACACAATGCCATGATAGCCTAATGGGTATTCAGGCTCTTCTACCTGGACAATGTTTGCCCTGCTAAGCCTGTCCGTCCTCACCGGCATTTGAGCTGCAGCCGTGGGTTGATTCCAAACCGTCATACGGTCCGAGTCGCCCCAGCCCTTCGAGAAAGGCCATCATGTTCGACGATAGACGCCTTATCAGACGGGTGGAGCCCTGAACCTGCGACCCGATAAGAGATCTAGCCCGCCACCCGCCCGTAAGGTGACACAACCACAGCCAGCGGGTGCTTCTATCCACTGCCAGCCACTACATCCGCATCAATGGATGATGGATGGATGCCCATGCTACCTTACCAACGGAACGATTCAGGTACTGCTGTCCATCGCCGCATGACGGAATGAGTTTTTTTCTTTTTTTCTTTTCTAATTCTATTTCCAGCGGATCCCGATATTCGCCCAACACCGAACGCCGCAAGGTAGTATTCCATAATTTTCACTCGGCATTCGCATGAGAAATTCGTGGCCACATCTTTTTGCTGTAGGTACCATGTCCATGCCTAGTTGGTACAACAATGCACCCCTGATGGCTGTCTCTCACGTCAAAGACGGTGCGCGCTACTTGTGACCTGGATGGCGTCACAAACCACCCGAGTGAAGTCATGTGGCCTAGGATGAGGCGTAGGCTTGACCCTGGAGTGCCCCAACAAGACAATATTTGGCCCTCTGCAAATCGTCTGCCGAGACACTGCCATCTCCTACAGTACGAGCACTGTCTGACTGTCAGAGGACACCAGGAAAAGAAGAAACGAAATGTAATGGCATCCTCTCTGCCCTCATCATCGCTTACTCTTGCTATAACGTGAGCGGGTAATTATGTTGACGAGCGCATTTGGGGGGCATCCAACGTTCTGAATGGTCCAGCACATGTAGGCTGAGCTAAATGCCCCGCCATCCACTCCGGAATAGGGAGGTAGGAATGCATGGGAGATCGGCCATCTCTTATCTGACAACACCAGCCTCCTCAATCTGACAAGGTGAGATCAAATACAGCACAGCTGCGTCACGATACAGGTAGTTGGCGACGTAGGTTGTTACGCTCAGGCACACCTGGAAGGCTCGGGCAAACATCACGGTGTCTATACAGAGTGAGCAACATTTCTTGCTTCTGCGAGACGCAAAATGATGGTATACGTGGATATCAGGTCTCTAAGGTAGGCAGATGTTATACGACACAGGCGTACACAAGGCGATTCTGATTGCAAGATTTCAATTTGCCGAATCGGCACCCTTCAACTCGAAAAGTCTCCAGAGGCCCTTATTTGACATTCCATTTTGACGCCAGTAAACCCAGATGCCAGCCCAACCATCATTTCTTTAAGCCTCAGATTTGAAGGCACCAGGGAAGCGGCGCAGGTTCTCCTCAAGGCTACCGTGGTTGGAAAGGAACTGGACGTAAGCACCGTCGACCTTGACGCGGCCGGCAGCCTTCTTGTCGAGGTACTCCTCGCGTCGGAGAGGAGTGAAGCCCCAGTTCTTGGAGACAATGATCTTTTGTCGGCCAGGGAACTTGTACTGAGATCGTCGGAGAGCCTCGAGGGCAATGGCGCGGTCTGGTGGTGGATTAGTAACATGACTCTAAGAGTGGCAAAATGAATATCGGGCTACACATACTGCCATCACGAGTGCGGACGCTCATGAGAATCTGGCCAATGTTGACACGGGCAACAGTGCCGTTGGGCTTGCCCCAAGCACCACGCATACCAGTCTGCAGTCTATCGGCACCGGCGCAAGACAACATCTTGTTGATACGGACGACGTGGAAGGGGTGAGCACGGACTCGGAGGTGGAAACCCTCCTTACCAGTGTTCTTGACGAGGTACTTGTTGGCGCAGATGCGGGCGGCCTCGAGGGCTTCGGAGCTCAGCTGTTCATACTCGTTGGAGACGAGGTGGATGCAGAGAGGGAAGTCATCGACATTGGCGCGCTTTCGGCCAAGATCGAAGATTCGGATCTTGGGGTCGGGGACACCACGGTTGAACCGGGACTTGGGATACGGCTGTGAGAGCGCAAGTCAGCACCAAATTCATATCATGCTGGCTCTTCGATAGCAGAGAAAACTTCCTCCCCACGCGGAGGAGGAGTTGGCGGAATTTCGTCATGGAAATTGTCCCTGAAAATCCTCCAGAAATTCTCGCCAGCGTCGAGGGCACCAAGAACGCACCTTGTTCTTGCAGTATCGGTAGCAACGAGCGGGACGGCGCGCCATTTTGTCGGATTGTTGATGATCTGTCCGTAGGTGGGTGTTGTGTTGGAGGGAAGATGCGTCCGACAAAAGAGACTCCGACTGCCTATTTCCTGATAATCCACCAGTTTGATTTCAAAGCATCAGGCGGCGGCGTGGTGCTTACCTAAACATGGTCGGGCCCCACTTCTTAGGGCTTGGACCCCCACACCCACTTGTAGCTTGCCAAAACTCCAAACTCAGGCGAACTTTTCGGTATCAACCTCAGCACTCCATCACCCAACGACAAGTCGCCGCCAAAAAGTCGCCAATCCGTCAAAATGGCCCCCCAGAAGAAGAGCAAGAAGGATGCCAACAGCATCAACTCCAAGTTGGCGCTTGTTATGAAGTCCGGAAAGGGTACGATATCTTATTGACTTTGGCGATGCACTCGTCGCTAACGAAAATTCTCAGTCACTCTTGGTTACAAGTCCACCCTCAAGAGTCTCCGATCCGGTAAGGCCAAGCTCATCATCATTGCTGGCAACACTCCTCCTCTTCGCAAGAGTGAGCTTGAGTACTACAGCATGCTGTCCAAGGCCCCCATCCACCACTTCTCCGGCAACAACGTAAGTTGAAATGCGTTATGTTTCCTTAAACTCTGTCATCTTGCAGCTCTCTGCAAGATGGCTCTTTCTTACTTCTCAGGAATGCTTGCTCGCCAAGCATTCCTCTGGCTCCAAGAAACCTATCTTGGGGCCTGCCCAGAGAAGAAGTCTTTACGACTTTGGAGGGTTCCATTGGCTTACTTGTCTCCTCGCAGATTGAGCTCGGCACCGCCTGCGGTAAGCTCTTCCGATGCTCCACCATGGCCATCCTCGACGCTGGTGACTCCGATATCCTCAGCGACCAGCAGGCTTAAGCGGTCGGCCAGCCAAATGGACAGTGCATTTCATGGCGTTTCGGGTAAAAAGGGTCCAGGGCATTTGAGGATATACCAACCAACATGATGAAAAAAGCGACGACTTTCAGTGAGAGCATACCCACGGCAAACGTGTGACAGTTCTCCCCTCGACCCATGTGTCGTGGGCTTCAGCTGGGCTTGGTATTGATAGCCAGCTCAAGTCAAATAAAACAATAAAGCTCATGACCATTGTTCCCCGCCAGTACTGGTCTACACAGTCGTGAATACATGAATATGTCAAAGTTTTGAGGAATCCAATGTGCATGCCTGTTCCTTAGTAGTCTTGTTTTGCAGGTTCAAACAGATCTGGCTGCGGCTCTGTTCTGGCTCTGTTCTGGCTCTGTTCTGTGTCGCAATCTATCAGCTCTGATGATTCTATGAGTATGCATGTTCTCGTGGTATGATTGGACAATTCGCTCAGAGTTCTCATGATCCTCAGACCAACGAATTTTAGCATCCAGGATCATGCTATCTTCAACATGTAATAATGCAAACCATATGTGTGCAAATTAAATAGGTATTGCAAGCCAAGGAAGACAATGCATGTTGTGTGTGCCCGCCAATATTAGATATCTTATCACAAGGCTCTGAGCCTCAATGTTTCTTGGTTGCATTGAGCTCTGGCTAAAGACGCGACGGGCAGGGTTTCGAGTACAGTTACGAGCAGGTAAGACTCATCTGCCTCCAAGTTACAGTACTGTGTCAAAAGGCAGAGAGACAATGGCCAAGCCCTCGGCCTCTTGCAGCATATTGATTCATCATACAACAATGGAATGTTTTTTATCACGGGGTTACACTCCGGTTGTTCCAGGGCCAACCTAAACTGAAGAAACGTACGCACGCATGTACGTAGGTAGGTCGGTACGGAGTCGTCGATCCAACAACCTCCAACCCAGGCATCAAGGTCCGAATCTAGCATCATGATCCTTCCATCGCAATTTCCAGTCGCATTTAGAGGCACCCAAATAAGGTCATGCATGCGACGCATTGATCAAGGCTTGACCATGTCATTTGCGGGAGAAACACAAAGCTCTCGCGGGCATAGCCAATGACGGGAATGATTCGACAACGGGGGGATCAAAGGGGAAGCTGTGTACGGGGACCTCCGCAATCGAGCTTCTTCTAGAGCGGCGCACAGAAGAGGCCAACAAGCCCGCCAAACGTCAGCCTGGAGAGGATCCGTTACATTGGAAGTGCCTGTTTCACCATCAACAACGGCCAGATGCTACATACCCTCGAAAGGTGTGACGGGTATTAATTAGCTGCTACAGTACGAGTTGGCGAGCGAGGGTACAGTGGTGGCAGAACTAACAGCGAGTCCCTGCATCAATGGGCGTTGTTGCAACGCAACCAACTCATAACCACTGCCCTCGTCTTGTATTGGGCATCTCACGTACAGATACTATTACACTGCCTGCCATCTCTTACTCGCCGCAACGCCGCCTTGTTCTTCAGCAATCAAATCACTGCTGCGGCAACGGCACAGCTGCATTCCGAAGGCATATCTAGACAGCTGCACCCGTCCCTGCTTCGGCTTGGCCAAGACGCATTTCCTTTGGCTGCTCTGGCTAGTGGAGCTTGTTTCAATACTGAGGCTTGAAGGCCCCAGAATAATCGGCTTCTGGACGCCAGCGCCACACGCTCTGGCTCCTGGCAGACCCCCTCTCCACGCTCTAGACTAGCCCCTAGTTACAGCACCCCGTCCCTCGCAACGTCCCTTTGAGCCACTTTGGACACTGGGCACCGGGCACTGGGCACTCCTATTCCACTCTGTTGAGTATTTGTGGTCCAGGTCACTGGGCGACGTACAACAAGCCGCAAGCCGCAGACGCCCGACAACACACACAACACAGCATATTTTACCCTGGACACTACAGCCGACAGATTCCTCTCATCTCCAAGATATACACAGCTGCTCCTCTTCTTTCACGCCGAGAGCACCTGCTGCACCCCGCTTGTTATCGCGACATGTCTGCCGTTACCAAGAAGCCCCCGGCTGGCGGTGTCGGCCGGGTGTCCCACGCCGAGTCGACTTCGTCGCCAAGCTCCTCTCCATCGCGCTCCAACTCCCGATCATCTACTCCTACCAGTGGCCATGCGCGTACCCGATCGCTACGCAACGGAACCCCCGTGTCTGCTCGTGCCGCCGC
Organism: Fusarium albosuccineum; assembly: GCA_012931995.1. Classification (NCBI taxonomy): domain Eukaryota; kingdom Fungi; phylum Ascomycota; class Sordariomycetes; order Hypocreales; family Nectriaceae; genus Fusarium; species Fusarium albosuccineum. The sequence goes on along the minus strand of JAADYS010000872.1, from coordinate 25,698 downwards.
CGCTCGGAGGGACACGGGGCTCAGCAATGCCGAAGCTGATGCTCGGGCTGAGGCCGCCGCCGCCTTGGAGGACCTGCAGCAGCGTCTGGAGAAGGAGGAGAAGTTATCGCTTCAATACAAGCGTCAGGTCGAGGTTCTGCAATCCAAGTTTGACGAATCAGCAAAGGAGTCGGCAAAGTTGGAGGAAAAGGCACACGAGTACGAAGAGCAGATCGAGACTCACAAGAATGAAAAGCGAGAGGTGACCCGCCAGATGCGGGAGATGGAATCTATCTATGAGGCAGAGCGCAGTTCCATCCTCAAGGAGAAGGAAGAAATGGCGAACCGAGAAGAGGAGATGCAGGCCATGATACAGAGGCTCAAGGATAGCCTGGCCCAGCGGAACAACACAGCCGAGGAGAGTCGTCCTTCAAGACAACGTGCGTATCCCAGGTCCTATTACGTTGGATAACTAGTCTTGCTAACAAGATCAGATTCGGCCAATTCTTCGCCCTCCCTTGAAGGTGGCAGCTTCGCACCTCCATCCTCCATACAGCGCAGCGACTCGCGAAATAGCTCAAAACTCATCCTTCAAAAGGATAAGCTTATCGAGTCGCTACGACTAGAACTTGCTGAGGCCCAGATCAAGCTTGTTGAGTCAGAGAATCAAGGCGGCGGAAGGCTCCACGAGGTCGAGCGACTTCTAATGGAGGCTCGCATGGCCAACGCCCGGCTCATGGAGGACAACGAAAGCTACCAGCTGCTTCTACAGGAGCGTACGCTGAAGGGCGATTTTGGTCAGAACGACTTCAGCTACATGGGCACTAATTCCAATCAAGATGCTCTCAACGCTCTCGAGGGCAAGACAGGAGGATCTAGTCTCGCCGACGAGCTGTCGTCAGCTGTCGAAGGAGAGGCAGCCGCCGAGGGAGATCGGCGCCTCGAGTCCGAGCTCAAGTCCATGAAGGAGCAGAACAAGGCCCTCACATTATACATTAACAAGATTATTGAGCGCCTTCTTCAGCACCAGGACTTTGAGTCAATTCTGGACCAGTCAGGCGATATCAAGTCTCTGCCAGACACGAACAAGGAGCTACCTCCGGCTCCAGCTGACAAGCAAAGTCCGCAAGCAACTCTACTTCAGCGGGCCAAGTCCATGGCCGTTGGCCCTACGAAGCCCAGGCCAAGACCTGTTTCAGTAATGCAGCCTTCAACAACCTCGAATCACACCGACCCCGACAAGGCGCCTAGCATTCCCATCGGGCTGACCCGGTCAACGAGCACAAGGCGATCGCGGCCTCAGAGCGATCAATTTACCGGCGCTGCCAGTCTTGTTAGCCAGATGTATAAGGGACCAGATGGCCCGGTCTCTCCACCCCTTGGTACCCCAAGACACTCTCAGACCTTTTTCTCGCCACCCAGCATCACCGGCAACCCTAACGCGGCCGCTCGTGTACCCAGCGGAGCGTCGGTAGCCACATCTGGCAACTTCCCAGGCATGAGGAGTGAAACGTCAAGTCTGAGCGGAGACTCGGGTGAGATGTCGACACCGCCCTCGCAATCGCCACCGCGATCCCATACTGATAGGCACACGACGTCGTTCGCGGGAGGCAAGCCACGGCCGCTCCGCCTGGTCCAGGAGAACCAAGACGCTGTTAAGGAGAACAAGAGGTCAAGCTGGTACTCGCCGTTCAGCTGGGGCGCCAAGAAGGAGGAGCAACAGGTGCCATCCAGCAACCCGATTCCTGAATAGAGAGGAGTCGTGTCTTGGGAGAGGCAAAGGAGGAGAGGGTTCCTCAGTGCTGTCTTAATTGGGCGTGGCGGTTGGATATACATGTTAACGGGGCATCCATAGGGACTGATGACTGGTCATGTACGATTTACGTCATTAGATATAGCGGCGTTGGGTTCATGGGTTATCGCAGGCTCTATCAACTGTCTCGCATGCACTTTGAGATGGGCGGTGTTTTTGGGTAACGTCTTGGTTGTCCGTGGGATAGAGATGGCACCCGTTGCCGCTGTAGGAGTATATGTTTGTTGACAAGCTGTAAAGGGTGGGATGGTTTGCAGATATAGGTTAGGAATGAGACTCGATCACGACTTGAAACAACAATATGGCGAATGTTGGTTCTTTGCACTTGGCCCAGATAAGTCCGTTCGAGGAGCACCATGAGAGTTGACGAGGATCAAATGGAGTACAAGCTTGCTGGAGATTTGTAGAGCACCAGGATTAAGTGGTCAACTGAGTCACCTAGGCCATGACCAAGGTGTACCATCCACAGTTGTTGAACTGAGCGGAAGTATGACAAGTTGCCAGAGTTGACATTCGGTTTGTTCACGATGCTCCGGCAACTATCCCGCCTCCTAGTCGTCTATTGCGTATTATACCCGAGTATCGGGGGCGTTATACAGTTTGAGCGATCAGTGCGCACGTCTTCAGCAAACGCCAGCTCAACGGCCGACAAGGTCTCCGAGATAGGTCGTGGCATCATCCGGACCAAGCAAATGACGCACGCTCCTCTACGGCCAGGACCCTTCACTCTTCTCAGGCCACTACACTTTGGCCCATAAGACCCTTCGTGCATGCTGTAGAAAATCAATAGTCTGCGAGATAAAACATGGTGCTACGATGCTAAGCATCTGGCCAGATGAGTGTACCGTGTTTGGCCAGAAATCACTCGACAGGCTCTGATGTGTAAGACGCCCATTCGCACTCGTCTTGCCCCCCAGCGCGTGCACATAAGACACGGACAAGTGGCCGGCGGCGGCGCAAGGACAGCGGCACGGGGAGAAATTAACGGATGGGAAGAACAGAAAGGGGCGTGACAGTCTTCTTGATCTTTTTGACAGCTCAGCCGGCGCCCGACGGGATGATCATCTGCGCAGGAACCCGAGGCGGCGATAGGCTTGTCAGCCTCGGAGGGGAGTGTGATACGGAGGCTGCCTCACTGCGTAGCTGGAAGAATCTGGGAAATGGCGCGTGGGGTTGGACGCTTCTGCTGCTGGTGGGCGCTTCGGGGTGTGATGTGGTTTGGGGGTGCGAGCGGGATGAGAAAGAGGCATACTGGCGACGGTGGTGGTGGTGGTGTTGCTGCTGATGCTGATGCTGATGATGTAGTTGTTGATGAGATCAAGGCTAGCGGGCCGTTGCGATCTTGATAATCAGCTTACCTCGCCTTGCCGCGGGCGGCTGTGGCTGTTGAGGCAGTGAAAATCCTGTACCACGTACTATGTAGCCAAGTATGTCGAGAAGAGGCCGACAAGCCTACCGAGCATCTCTCGTTCCTCCATTCATATTTGGCGACTCCTCTTGTCCGTCTCGCATGAACCCTGGCGAGTCCTGCGTTACACAACCCGGATATGGTAGTGACCGAAGGGCCATGTTAATGCAGTGCCAGTCAAGAGTTACTGCTCCAGATCCTCTCCAGAACTGATCATTTAATGCCAGTAATCTTATCTACCTCAACCTCTGATCACGCCCACTGCGCAGTGGCTTATGAGGTGCTACCCGTTAGGCTGCTCAACATGTGCCACACGCGCGGCCGATGGTGGGGAGAAGGCATTCGTGTCGGGCTGTGAGAGGCTGAGGAGTTGAGAAAAGGGCTGTAACCTTGAGCAACACACTCTCTCTGCTGTGCTGGATATGTAGCCAGGGGGCTGAGCGTCACGTTCACTGATACGTCAAGAGTCTGTGACGGCCTCAACTCGACGGACGCCGAATCTAGGATCCGAAGTAGGTTACGAACAAGTCTCGGGCTATATAGAGCGGGAGTGATGGAGGGGCGGAACCCCTCCCTCTTCGAGAAGATGACGGATAGAAGGGAGACGGCCGTATGTAGACATGGATCTGAGCATGGGAAGAACCACCATGGCATGATGCTACCCGGATCACATCCCGCTGCCACCAGGGGTGTGGTGAGAGGAGGCACAGGTGAGGCCGAGGTTCAGCAGCAGCATCCAGGGTAGCTGAAGGTGAACCGTGCTTGGATCTCGAGAGATGAGACTTGGATGATGAAGGGGTATGACTGACAGTCCAGGAGACAAGGCTCCGCCCGGCCCCCAACCAGTCCTGAATATCCACCCAAGTACGAATGCACAGAGTATCCGTACCTCGAGTTTGAATCGCGGCGCGATCCGTAATCTCCTAGACATGGGTTGCCATTATCTGTCCTCAAACTCACGGCAGGTCTCGACTGTCAATCTCAGACCAATACAATAAGCATACAGTCGCACCAGCTCCCAGCGAGAACCGGCAAAACACCACCATCATGTCCATGTCCATCTCATAGGAGCAAACGCCCAGCCTCGTGGGAGCGGGAGCGGCAGCACTCTATCTTGCATAGAACATCTCGCCTGCGGAAACAAGGTCGGCGGTTTTGGCCCTAGGCAGCCAGGCAAAAATGGTCAACTCCGCGACAACCAAGAGTTTGGTGACCAGGGTCAGCAGCGAGGCCGACGTCTCACATGTGCCTGCGGATCCCCGGGCAAAGGCTTGAGCTCCCCGGACCCAGCCAGGTCGGAATCAAAAGCCATCGCAACATGCGGTCAGAAGGGAGTCACGGGGTCGCAGCATGGATACCAAGAGTCTACTTGCAATCTCACTACTGCGGAGGAATGAGCTGCCGTAGCCTCGAGGTATCGCCGCCGCTCGTGCTGTGCCTGAACTTGCCATGTAGGAGCGTTTTCCCGGGCCATTCATTCTTGTTTCCGACCGGGCCTGTCAATGACGGCTCTGCTGCTAGAGCGAAACGGTCTGCTGGGACGGCGTCAGGGGAGCACTCCCGCAGGAGGGCCGGCTCTCGGGGGACTTCCAATGGACGCCTCTGGATGCCTGGCATCCACCTACGTAGTGATGTCTTGGGATGGGTATTCCCACGAGTCCATGACGCGCAAGAGGGGCGCCCAGTGTTGGTTGAGGTTCGGCAACTGGACGGGTTCTGTTGCTGGGGATAGATCCCATGAGAAAAAACAACAATGCCATTTCTCATCAATGCCCACATGATCGCTTCTCGCGAGCCATCGACGGTGGTGCTGGCCCACTCGCCGTCGCTGTCGACGTGGCGCTGGACACTCTAGCAATCCCTCACTGGGGTTTGAGCAACCACTTGTCTTGGCCGGTAGTCAGGCGGTGGACGAGGATGCTTTTTCTTCTCTCTGTGTGCCTCACTTGGCCGGCTCTGTTGGACCCATCAAGCCCCTTCTGGAACGGAATGGCACGCTGCCATGCTTGTCGACTTGCTTTTTGAACAAGCCGTCTTAGTAATCCCCAGCCGAAGACGGCAACAGTGCAAATGTCGTCCCCCTGCTTGTTCTTTGTGCTGCTGTGGTGAAGGCCTCGCCTGGCTGGGAGCCCGGGACTTGGCGCGCGCCGCATCACCAAGCAAATTGTGTGACCGGAAGTTGACGGGGGCCTGACGATAGCTGGAAGCTCCCGGGGGATTGAGTTCGTTACCCGACTTGGGGAAATCTGGTGACCGCGGCTTGGTAATGAGTTACCTGCGCTGGACAATGAAGCGAGAGTGATGATGGTTGATCTGAGTGCTTTGGTGTGGGAGCAATCAGGTACCGGCTACAGGGGTGCCGTCGACCAAACAAGGGCTGTGAAGATGTCCCCGATGCTCAGGCCCCGCCCACAATGGAAAGTCGCACCGGGTGCCAGTTGCCGGCTACAGGGGCTGATGTGTGTGCGGATTTTGGCGGAGCCTGCCTGGGGACCGCGCCGCCCTCGCTGCTGGGCCAAGGACCGAGTACGAGGAGCGGGACATAAACGGCGCTCTAGTTGTAGTGCAAACACACCAGTACACTGCACCTTTTATTTTAGTCCCCTAGGGTTATTGGCATTGTTTGAATGTGTTGGCGCGTCCTTTAGAACAAAACATCCCTCCTAGAGGTAGGTACCTACGAATCTCGCTCGGTAGCCTGCTTCGGCTTACAAGGCACTCACTCACCCGAGCGTTGACAATTTCGCTCGCCTCGTTCTCAAACAGAACAGACCGGCATTGTTGTTTTGGCCATCGTCTACCAAGGACTGCCTCAATGTCTCTCGAGATGTCGGTATCTCGTCTCCCCAAGAAACATGCCGGCTGTTCTAGTTACCGTGTATGTGCCCTAGGACGGCTGGTGTGTTGGTGGCTTTACCCAGTACTGCAGCAACCGTCAATTAGGTTCTCAGGCACAAGAGCACAGACAGGCACAATCTAGGCCCATCCCAACCCATTTCTGACCTTCCCACTCTTATTAAACAGAAATCCAAGAGTGGGAAAGAGGGGAAAAGGGTAGAGAAGGGACGGGGAAGAGGAAGAGAAAAAAAGAAAAAAAGAAAGAAAGAAAAATCTTTCAGCAACAACCGAAGCCTGAAGATGGAGCCGTCAGAGTCTAGCCCACACCCACAGACCTGGAAGCAAAAAAGAAGGTCAAAGGGTGCATAGATGCTGAACATTATTACGAAATTACCAAAGTTTCCTCTTCTGACTGGCTGTAGTCTTGTCATCTGTGGCTTTCCCGCCTTCTTCTCTTCCTCTCTTCCCTTCTTTCTTTTCCTCGTCCAAGGGAGGACATGTCTGTCATGGTCCTTCTTCCAGGCCTTCCGGGCCTCTCGAATATCTGACGGCCCCGACGGCAAATCCACACACACTGTGCCCTCGCTGGGACCCAACAAGAGCTCTCATGGGCAGCCAAAGACCCCCGGCCAGGCCCTGGCTGGCCCTTGTGGCATGCCAACTCCGTACCAAGGCGACCCGACAGATTGTGTCATGCTCTCGCGCTAAGTCGGGCTGGCCAATCCGGGCGGGCTACCCCAGCCCAAATCTGCCCCTTCCTGGTTCTTTTTCAGGTTCCTTTTCCAGGTTCCCTTTTCCAGCCCAGTCCAGGGAGTGCCAGGTTTCTCTTATTTGGGGGCGCTCCCATCCGACACCCTCTCCCTCGCAAGCCCAAGCCCAAGCCGTGTTTTCTATTGACTGAGGTGCCCGCCCTGGTCTACGTACCCGCTGCGTCTGGCCCGTCACAGTCGATTTTTTTTTCCGTTGGCGCTACAAGACGGCGGATATAGGGACGGCCGGGTACGAAATTTCGTCACCTCTCTCGCCTCGGCCTGCACTACGCCCACCACCATCCGTAGCCCACTCACTACACCCACCGTCACTCCCGCCTACACCACCACCGACCGACTGCTTGACCTAAACACCACTTACTTCTCCGTCCATATACCAACTTGACTACATCATCGCCGTTTTCTTCCCCTCCAACTCGCCATTACTTCCGGGGAACTTCCTTGCTGCATATTCTCGACCCGTGGCCTGCTTTTGGCTCGACTCTCGTTGCTTCTTGCTTCTCTCACGCCCCTGCCTGTGCTCTGTTGACCCAACCGTCCCGCCCGTCCGCTCGTGTCGTCTGCCATCGATCTTGACAGACCCGTCTAAGCAGCCGCCCGGAATAGGTTGGGTTAGGTATCCAGACCCTCAACTCGCGCCGTTTCCCACGACATCCCACGTTCTCGCGGCCCTTGGCCTCGGCCACACCCCCGCCCGTCTTGCCTTAATGACGAGCCAACCACGATGATCCAGCTTGAAGCCTGCATCGCCATTCATCGTCCCTGTTAAGGCCTGCTCCGGTGGCATGGTCGCTCGACTTGCACTCCACCATTCTCACAGGCTACCGTTATCATGGACAAGTCATCCGCCGTCTCAGACGGCGCCTCCGGCCTCGGCCGTTCTGCTTCCAACTTCATAGACAGACGACGCTCCAACACCCCCGACCCATCTGCTACCTCGTCAACAACAACCACGAGCCAGACCTCGAAGCAATCTTCGGCAAACAACTCTGTAGGCCCTTCACCCCTCGCCTCGAGAGACTCTTCGCCCACACGACGTCCGCGAAGGACTGCATCCGCCAACCGATTGCCCAGTACTCGATCTCGTAAAAATAGTCAAACCGACCAGAGTCCTTCACGCCAAACACGACCTAGCTTATCGTCATCCGCCACTCCATCGCGCTCCTTGTCGTCGACAACAACTCCCACGCTGCCCCCCTCGCAGGAACACCAACATATTCAAGCGCCCACTCCACAAAAACCAGGTTTCACTACCGATCTCAGAGATAGCCCGCGATGGCCCGTCTCGCCCCGCCTGCGATCGCCTCCTCCCCAGTTTAGCAGGCCTGGCATGCCTGCTCGTCGCAGTGATCAGGACCTCCCATCTATTAATGTTCAGCGGCCTAGCCCTTCGCCGCAACCCGTGGAACACCAAACCACGTCAGAGAGTGAGATGGATGAATCGCCATATGCCTCTGGAATGCGAACCCCGGTTAGAGGAGCGCTGGAAACCGTTCAGGAAGTTAGTCTTCCTAACTCTCCGAACCCTCCAGGCAACTCGGCTCTGGTGGAAAAGGTGAAGGAGAAACTATCAGGCTCCGAGAACCACTCTGATACTGCCCTTGCCGATGTTCGAGCATTGCGAGCCAGATCTAATTTGGCTGCTCAAGAAAGTGGGAGCGACACCAGTCATAACAAGACCGAACAGAGAAGGACAACGTCTGTGCCGCCGCCTTTGATCACCCGACAATCCAGTGCCATGTCGGCGAAGCAGATGAAGGCGAAGCAAGACGTTTCCACTCAGAGTATGACGGTTGAGACCGAGACTGTTCCCAGCGTCCCCCAGGTTGCGCTTGCAACAGGTCAGAAGTCTGAGGGACCCAACGGTTCTCTCAAAACCAAACAAAGTACCGAGACTATTAAACCCAAAAAAGAAAAAAAGAAGACGGTGCGCAAACAGCCTGCTGTGAATGCAGGGAATGGTGAGATGCCGTCATCTTCGCTCGACTGTGCATAGTTGCTGACAAGGCTCAAGCATCATCAAAAGCAGACGTATTCGAGGCAACCATCGCCAGCGCTGTTGACGAAGCCAACACCTCGGACTCTGAAGAAACCTTTGTTTATGATTCTAACCCTCCAGATGGCAATGATCGACCTGGACGACGATTTCATTCCCGAACCCCCAGCGCCACATCTATGGTCAGTCAAGCTGACCGACAAAACCTGCGATCTATCTACGGTGTCCTGGAGGGACCCGGCCCTGTTCATGGGCCCAAAAAGACGATGAAGTTCGTCAATACTTTCACCAGCAACGGCAACGATAGCCTGACCCCTGGAGATGAGGATGGCAAGGGCTCCAGCCGTAGTGGCGGCGGCGGCGGCGGCGGAGGAGGAGGCGGTGGTGGATCAACACGAGGCACGACGAGGCACCACCACCATATTGGTCGCTGGGGTCGGCAACCTGCCAACAGCCATCCCTCGCTCTTTGACAATGAATCGCCATTCCCGAATGCCGCGAGGTCGAAGCTTGCCGGACCGAACTCTCGCAACTCTTCAGGTCCTCCCAGCCCCCGGAATGCTCACTCGGGCCGAAACTTTGGCCATAAACGCTCCGCCATGCAGATGTCATCCAGCTATGATATGGATGACACGACGGGAGCGGACGACGAGCGCACACCACTGATCGGTTCGATGCGCTCTGGTCGTTCAGGTCGGAACCGACGCGCGCCGCACAACCTGCGACAGGCCGAATCGCAGACCTTTACGAGACGGTCGTCATACCTGAACCGGTTCGCGGCATGCCTGGTCCTCACCATGATGTTCATGCTCGTGATAACCGGTGCCATCGGTTTCATGTTTGCTACATCGCAGCCAATGACTGGAATTGAAATCACTGCCATTCACAACGTGGTGACTAGTGAGCAAGTCTTGATGTTCGATCTCACCGTCAAGGCACACAACCCCAATATCGTCGTCGTCACAATCGACCACGCAAACCTGGAAATATTTGCGAAATCGGAATACACAGGGACTGACTCAGATTGGTGGCATCGTCCACACGGGCCGGAGGATATTCATCCTCTGGATGATCCCGTCAATGACCCACCGCTGGATGAACCCGACCCCGATGACGATCTTAAGCCGAATGTTCTTTTGGGCCGTATCATGGAATTCGACAGTCCTCTGACATTTGAGGGCTCCCTTTTCCATCAGGGCACCTCCTCGTCCACGGGTGAGATGCAACTTGGATATCCTCTAAATGGAACGGCAGGCGGCTCAAGGCGATGGGAACGGATTTATCAAAACGAGTTTGATCTCATCGTTAAGGGCGTCGTTAAATACACGCTTCCCATGAGTGCCCGCGTCCGTAGCGCCACAGTATCCGGCAGGAAGACTGTCAAGCCGAATTCCGCAAACGATCCGTCCCTTCAACCGAACAGCACTACAATGGATTCCTCTTCCTAGAAGCGGGTCCACCTGAAGAGAGCAGGATCCCTTCTAGCCTTTCCTTTGTCAAAACACCGTTTGTCTTGTGTATTTTGAGCGCGCATGGCATGACATCTTAGGGAGCAGCAGGCGTTGGATGTTAATTTCCAACCACATCATGGCTGAACATTAAAGGAACATGGAGATGCAAGATATTTGGCTCATTGGTTTATAGACAGGGATGACGCCCATGCTTCCTGTCAGGTGTTTCTTGGGTTGTTTTTATGCGTGCTGATTTCATTACTCCTGACGGCTAGCCTGGCAAGCGCGTACATACACACACTCGCACAGGCATTGTGTTTGGCCTCGTGTAAGCCTGCTTGCTGGGCTTTGCTGCGGAGAAGGGTTACGGATGGAGTTATTGCTTTGTTTTACGTTCTACAAAACCTCATAGATGGAAAAGCGGCAACTGTACGTTGTAATTGTAACGGCTTATGACAACACCAACCAAAAGAAGAAAATGAGAGTTAATGAAACTTGGGAAGATGGAGGCTTGGGGCACATATCAAGTACCTAGGAAAGGAATAAGAAAAGGCATATCTTGCTCAATCTGCTTCAATGAGAGAACTGCCGTCTCGTAACAAGGTATCGCTGCAATATCTACTCTAAATTGCACCCTTGCAATGTGAAAACTCCCCAACGCCGTCTCTTATGTAAGTCAACCAGTTGCATCCCTCATGCCCCCTCGTATAGTCTCATTCAGACGTTCAAGCCATAAGGTGACATTAAGAGAAGTGGATGCCCTCCTCGTTAAAGGCGAATAGGAGGCGGAGAAAGTCGGTCTCATCACACTTTCCGGCACGCTTGTCTGCCAGCTCAGTGACATCCTCAAGCACTTTGCGGATCTTCTCCCGCACGAGCTCAGCCACCTTGGTCTTCTTCCGCTTGCTCTTTGTCTTGGAGGTATTTGCTGCAGAGTTTTGCATCTCCTTGAAGAAATCGGGAGCATCTCCGTCCTCGTCGACATCCATACCTCCCCACTCCTCGGCATCTTCGCCGCCGCCATCCTCCATGTCCATATCATCTTGGGCGTCCTCTACCAGTGTATCGTCAACGGGAACGCCGTTCATGGCACACCAAGTCCGGTAATTCCGCTCAACCATGGCCAGCACTTCCTTGGTGCCAAGCCAACTCGCGCGCAGGGTCTTGTTCTTGCGGACAAAGCACACACGTAAAAGTCCATCCCATTCATCCCAGCTGACGTTCGGGCGATCCTTGCCCGTCTTTGGTTCGATACGGACGACCGAGGACTCGACCTGAGGCGGGGGGCGAAAGTTGTTTTTGCTAACCTTCATAATGTGCGTGATCTTGGCCCAAAACTGGGCATTGACTGAGAGGCGGCAGTAGAGGGCATCACCGGGGCGGGCAGTCAGGCGGAGGGCGAATTCGCGCTGGAACATCAGAACCGAGGTCCGAGGAGGGTTGGGTAGAGACAGAAGCTTGAAGACGAGAGGACTGGAAATCTGTAGATGTGTAAGTTCTCTTGCTCACATATAGCATTTGAGCAAGGTGTGCATGGCGTACTTGATAAGGCGTGTTTGATATACAGACATCAAACCGAGGGAGCTCGGTTTTGATAACATCACCCAGTAAGACGTCGAGTTTCCTCTGCTCAGGCGTTCCTTGCACACGTTTGGTCACTTCAGCCGCCATTCGGGGGTCGACTTCAACGCAGATGCACTTCTTTGCGCGCTCCAGGATGCGGACCGTCAAGTTACCGGTACCGGGACCGACTTCGAGAACTGTGTCTGTAGGTTTAAGGAAGGCCTTCTCGACAATGGCGTCCGAAACTCCGGGATTCTTGAGAATATGCTGGCCAAAGTTGGTGTTAAACTTGAAGACGTTGTTCTTGTTGGCGCTGGAGCCGCCTCCATTCCCGCTGGGCCGCTCGTAGGGCGAGCTCGATGCGCTGCTGCGCTTGGCGTGCTTTGTCTTTGCCATGGCGACGGCGGCTCGGGTTCTGCTTGTCTTTGTGGGTTTGAAGCCTTTACGATGCAAACCACTACAGATAGATCCGTGGGGTCCTCTTCGTGGGTGGTGGACGTTGAACTTTTTTTTGTGGCTTATCTTATCAGCCAACCCCAGACCATGTGTCAAAACCGTCCAAAACTGGTGTCAGGCTTGGGCCGGAAAGTGGCGGATTCGGTGGAGCTAGGCAGGTACAGATTTCGACCCGCGTTTCTGTTTTGGACCTCCTTCTGCCTGCTGCTGTCTGTGGCTGGGGCTGGAGCTTGGCGCAACATCAATCTTTCTTCCTGCTGCGGCAACCTGCCTTGGAACTTACAACCAACACATTCGCTGACCTTGACCTTTCGCATCGCAAGCGTCATTGGGGCCCGTCGCGAACATGTCGGGACGACGCGACTTTTTGAACCAGCCGGCGCCTGAGAATTACGTCGCTGGTCTTGGACGAGGCGCAACAGGCTTCACGACACGGTCCGATCTTGGTCCAGCTAGAGACGGACCCAGCGAGGATCAGATCAAGGAGGCGCTTGCGAAGCGCGCTGTCGAGCTCGGACTTGCGCCGGACAAGAAGGGCAAGGATAAGGAGGAAGGGGGGGACGACAATGAGGATCGATACCAAGACCCTGACAACGAGGTCGGGCTCTTCGCCGGCGGCGTATACGACAAAGATGACGAGGAGGCCGATCGGATATGGGAATGGGTCGACGAGAGAATGGACCGGAGGAAACGGCAACGAGAGGCACGCGAGCAGGCCGAGAAGGAAGAGTACGAACGAAACAACCCCAAGATTCAGCAACAGTTTTCCGACTTGAAGCGCGCTCTGGCGACCGTTACAGACGATGAGTGGGCAAACCTGCCCGAGGTTGGCGATCTGACTGGGAAGAACCGGCGCAGCAAGCAGGCCTTGCGACAGCGATTCTATGCTGTGCCTGACAGTGTACTTGCGGCGGCGCGTGATTCGACCGAGATGGGCACAACTGTGATGGACGAGGGTACAGCATCCAGCTCCGGCGACGCCTCGAACGGAACCATGACGAACTTCGCCAAGATCGGCGCGGCTCGAGACAAGGTGCTCAAGTCCAGGTTGGAGCAGGCTGGTACCGACTCGGTCGCAGGGGGCACTTCAACAAGTATTGACCCCCAGGGTTATCTTACCAGCCTCAATAAGATGCAGATGAGCGAGGCGCAGGCTCAGGTCGGAGACATCAACCGCGTGCGTGAGCTTCTGCAGTCTGTTGTCAAGACCAACCCCACGAATGCGCTCGGCTGGATTGCTGCAGCTCGACTGGAGGAATTAGCTGGCAAGGCTGTTACCGCACGAAAGACCATCGACAAGGGCTGCACGCAGTGCCCCAAGAGCGAGGACGCATGGCTCGAAAATATCCGTCTCAACAACGATTCCCCAAACGCCAAGATCATTGCCCGACGAGCCATCGAAGCAAACAATAGCTCAGTTAGGTTATGGGTAGAGGCCATGAGGCTGGAGACGCTCCCTAGCAACAAGAAGCGAGTTATCCGCCAAGCTCTAGATCACATCCCTGAATCGGAAGCTCTATGGAAGGAGGCAGTCAACCTGGAAGAGGACTCTAATGATGCCAAATTGCTCCTGGCAAAGGCGACAGAGCTCATCCCTCTGTCTGTGGACTTGTGGCTGGCTTTGGCCCGCCTAGAGACACCCGAGAATGCCCAAAAGGTTTTGAACAGGGCCCGAAAGGCATGCCCTACTTCACATGAAATCTGGATTGCGGCAGCGCGATTGCAGGAGCAGTTGGGACAGGGTAACAAGGTCAATGTTATCAAGCGTGGTGTGCAGGTTCTTGTCAAGGAATCCGCCATGCCTAAGCGTGAGGAATGGATTGGCGAGGCGGAACGATGCGAACAGGAGGGTGCTATAATCACTTGCCAGAACATTGTTCGGGAGACACTTGGATGGAGCCTGGATGAAGACGATGATCGCAAGGATACATGGATGGAAGACGCAAGGGCCAGCATCAACCGCGGCAAATACGAGACGGCTAGGGCGATCTATGCCTATGCGTTGCGGGTCTTCGTCAATAGCAAGACGATGTGGATGGCAGCAGCAGACCTGGAAAGGAATCACGGTACCAGGGAATCACTCTGGCAGGTGCTGGAGAAGGCTGTGGAGGCATGCCCCAAGAGCGAAGACTTGTGGATGATGCTGGCCAAGGAGAAGTGGCAGGCGGGAGAGGTGGACAACGCCCGACTTGTGCTCAAGAGGGCATTTAACCAAAATCCCAACAACGAGGACATTTGGCTTGCTGCCGTCAAACTTGAGTCGGAGAACGGCAATGCAGAACAGGCGCGGAAGCTACTGGAGATTGCTCGCGAGCAGGCTCCCACAGACCGTGTTTGGATGAAGAGTGTGGTGTTTGAACGAGTGCTGGGTAATGTTGAGGCAGCGCTCGATCTTGTTCTCCAGGCCCTCCAGCTCTTCCCCGCTGCAGCCAAACTCTGGATGCTCAAGGGCCAGATCTATAATGATCTGGGCAAGGCTGGCCAAGCCAGGGAGGCTTATGCCACTGGAGTCAAGGCAGTACCAAAGTCGGTTCCCCTGTGGCTCCTGTATGCACGCCTCGAGGAGAATGCCGGTCTCACCGTCAAGGCCCGATCAGTGCTTGATCGTGCTCGACTAGCAGTACCCAAGAACGCGCAGCTATGGTGTGAGTCGGTGAGACTTGAAAGGCGAGCGGGCAACCTAGCGCAGGCCAAGTCGATGATGGCCAAGGCGCAACAAGAAGTACCCAAGAGTGGACTTCTCTGGGAGGAGCAAATCTGGCACCTCGAGCCACGGACACAGCGCAAGCCCCGCAGCTTGGAGGCCATCAAGAAGGTGGACAACGATCCTATCCTATTCGTGGCCGTGGCACGCATCTTCTGGGGTGACCGCAAATTGGACAAGGCCCAGAACTGGTTCGAGAAGGCGCTGGTGCTGGACAGCGACTGTGGCGACTCGTGGGCGTGGTACTACAGATTCTTATGCCAGCATGGAACGGAAGAGAAGCGAGCAGATGTGGTGACCAAGTGCGTGCTCAATGAGCCGCGACATGGCGAGGTGTGGCAGGCTGTTGCCAAGAAGCCCGAGAACGCGAGGAAGGGCTGCGAGGAGATTTTGAAATTGGTTGCTGCCGAGCTGGAGCAGTAGTTTAAGGACAAGCACCCATCAGGCTGCGGTGTTTGGGGGCCTATTACAAAAGAAACTAAGTAAGTTCTGGAGTTTGGAGACTGGGCTTCATGGGATTAAGGAAGTTAGACAGACAGATGATGTCTGATTACACATGATATACACCTACGCACGAAATGCCGAGTGGGTTTCACCATTTCCCTTCCTCTCAGTCGTGAATTGAGAATTCGAGTTGATCATGCCAAGCGTGGTTGGTTCATTGCTGTTATGCTGTGGAATTACATGCGGAGACCCAGAGCACTTATACGGCCAGTCTCATGCTGCTGGGCTATTCTCTACCCGCCCAGCCCATATGGAGTACCGTAAGGTCCGACCTTGATTAAGAACACACATTTCCTTTCCGATATTATATCCCGGCTGACAACTTTATTTGCTGCTGCCGCCGAACCAGCCCGAGATACCGCCCTTGGCCTTCGCGGCTCCCTCCTCAACCTTTTGGTCGAACTTGTCGACGGCCTTCAGGGCCTCAGCCTTGGCGTCTTTGGCGTAAGATTCGGCGTTGCTCTTGGCTACTCCAGCCTGGCGATCGGCCTCGGCGAGCTATAGGCATAGGCATGGTCAGCGAAATTGGTAATTTTTGATACAAGAGCGGTAAGGGACTTGCAGCTTTGTCCACCTTGGCGCCGGCTTGTTGGCCGTAGCCCTTCAGATCACTCTCGGCATCGACGGGAGAGCGGCCAGGGAGGTGGCTCTTGATCTCTGCAGCAGCGCGGTGGGCGTCGCCTATGATGGCAAGCCGATTAGCGTCACGGTCGCATCATGGCCCCAGTGATAGGAAAGGGGGGTGATTTAGAATGCACACACTCTCAACCTTGTTCTCGGCAGCTCGGGGGCTACCGCCGGCGCTGTAGAGGTAGTAACCGATACCTGCGGCGAGACCAGTGCCGGCGATGAGAGGAACACGAGACTTGGACATTGTGGGATTTTGTGTGTGTTTCTATGATTGGTGTGGAAGCGGCTGTAATGTCGAGAAATGATGGTTTCCTGCGCGATGGGGAGATGGTGCAAAGGATACAAGACAGGCGAGACTCAATGATGGAAGGGGGAGTGGATGGTATTTATCTCGTGTCGGGTTGCAGCGGCCAGGGACCCGAGACTTTCCTCTTTTATGCGCACGTCTTGCAGGTGGTGAATGGGAATTCCCCATGTGCTCATGGGATGGGACGGGAAGGTTGCAAATACATGACGTAGTGCGGCGCTGGGCGGGGTGGTCCAATTGATCTGGATCGCGATGGTGATGACTGAATGCGGATGCCGTAATTACCTAAGTACCTAGGTAGCCAGCGAACAGAATGGGGGTTAGACATGGATACTCCAAGGGAAGCAAGTTGTTGTGGGCTGATTGGAATAGAAGGGCGACTATTCGTGCTGTGTTTTGAGACATGAGGACAAGCTATGTAGAGACTTCAGGTTAAACTAAACATGGATTGGTGATGGCACAGCTTCAGAGTAGAGCTATCTACGGTACCTATGCAGTATCTACCTTAGGTACTGCAGTGTCTAGGTGCTGGCTGTCCACGGCCAGTAGTTATCAAGTCTTGGTTTGTTGTTTCGGACAAGACTATAGAGGTTGAGCTGTCCCTTGGTGGTGTGCATAAATACCCCATGCCTCTTCATCCAGTCACTTTGGATACAATCCTAACAATCCCTAGGGTTACCGTCTCATGATATCCATTCCACACATTGCCTGTCACAACCCAGCGCCGTCGATCGCCGTTTTATCGATAACGCTGCCTCTGTCCCTTGGAGAATTGACGATCGACAAGATGGGCCCCGCAGTTCATGGTTCATGGTGTCTGATGGAGCTCCCTGCAGCGCGCCGACGCCAACAGCGGCATTACATCATCGACCTCGGGCTCCCTGGTCTCCTGGTGAAGATCATGAAACGACAAGGCGCGAATCTTTTCAATTGAAGCGCGTGGGCCACGGATCAATGTCGTTTCGGTCTTTGACTTGACCATCTCGACATGCACACAATTTGTTGTATTTTCCCCGTAGCTTTCCGTGCCTACCTACAGAGTAGTTGTCGAGTCCGGAGCGAGCCTGCACATGAGCCGGAGCCTGGCCCTGGTGGCTCTCCTCTCCTCAGCTGAAGCGCCCCGCCGCAGGATCGCCCTGCTAAAACCAGGTTGGAGGCCCTAGTAGCGCCTCCTCAAGCTCACGACGACACCCTCGTCTCCCCAACTTGATTTTTGACTTTTGCTTCTCGCTTTTTTAATTTCCACCTCATTCGAAACCCTGGATTATTCTATTGTCCCTTGACGTTTTATCCGTCATTGCTCGCGACATACCGGCCGTCGAACCCTCAATTCGTTTTCGTTCGCTAAAAGCAGACCTCAAACGCCCTGCCTGATCATGCCCCTTGCCACGAACTTCGATCAAACAACCTCTTGCCTGTGAAAGGGCATCTAGCCCACGGCCACCCGTGCCTCCTTGCGCTCAAGGGCACAGCTGCTATGCTCAGAGCCAAAAGCTCACGTCGTCCCGCGGGACTGAAGCCTAGCGACTATGACCACGAAATTGACCTCGTCGACCACGATGCCGCTAGGACGCCTGCCGAGTCCATCACCCCTGAGCCTACCAACCTGCTGAGGTCCTCGACGACCTCGCAGCTGCTGCACATAGATGGTGAAGAGGAAGAGGGGGAAGGGGAGGAGCAGCGTCAGAATGGACAGAATGGACACCACCAAAACCACCAGAAAAAGAATAATGACGAACAAGGTCCCAGAGACGACGATTCGCAGACCGAGGATGGGAATGAGACACAACCGTCATCGTCTCGCGTTCCAAATGGGGAAGGTCTACCACATCCCATGATGAGACCGTCGATTGAGGTTCAGGGTTAGTACATATCATGACACTGAAGGCTGCAACCCCTTTAACACGTCGACAGAACCCACACCACAAGCCTTTCATGGAGACCATCCCCAAGTGAAGCCAAAGAAGCCACATATCGAGCGCGAGACTGCGATAGACATCTTGTACGAGAATGAGAGAGGGGGCTTCCTTTGCGGCATCGCCCTCTTCTCTTCCCAGGCTCTCGGCGGTCTCGACCCTCCTGCCTGGAGTAAGTTTACCTCCTGGCACTACCCTCCCCCCTCCAAGTGCCCTGGATAGACGCTGACCACGTTGTTATGAAGCCAATGCCTACCACAAGGCCTCGCCAACCAGCATTCATACTGCCCAGGTGCCAGACCCTACCTGGGAATGGGCATGGTCTGAGTGGCGTGTCAATCACCAGGAGGGCGTCGATGAAGACGGCTGGGAATATTCGTTCCACTTCTCCAAAAAGTTCTCGTGGCACCGCGGAAAATGGTGGAACTCATTCGTGCGCCGACGTGCCTGGACACGCAAGAGGATAAGGAAGAGGCCCGAGGATGTCTCGACGGATCCACACATGCTCAACGCCGACTACTTTACGATACACCCGGCTTCCTACAAATCTCATCGATCGCGCGATAGTGTGGCGAGCCGCTCGAGCATGAGCCAGATGTCGGTTGCCGGTGAATACGAGAAGCCGGGCGAAATCGAGAAAATAGAGGACCTTATGGAGACCTTGCGACTGGCCAGGATAGACCGGGAGAAGCTCGACGCGGTTGACAGCTATTTGGAGCATGGGGCAGATCTCGCCAAGTTGCAGGACGAAATGCACGAGATCATGTCCTTGTTTGTTTTCCAAGCATCACGGCGCATTCTACTGAGCCGACTGATGCAAATTCACGACGAAACGTCGGCACAGGTGAAGAAGACTAATACATCGGACCTGCGGGAGCGAAACCAGGCGCTCAAGGACGCGGTCCATCACGCCGATGAGGAGGTGCGCAAGTTGGCGTACTGGAGTGATGTCAAGCAGATGGCTGAGAGCGGCGAAGTCAAGGACGCCGTCAAAGGAGACAAGGGATGGGACGAGAGCTGGGAAGGTGTCGATCAGAGCGGAGGCGCTCATCCGCAGCGTGACAAAGCGACAGTCAATGGGAAATAGAGTGACCTCATATTTCCCGACGTAGGTGTTTTCTTTTACTTTCTGTCTTCTTGTTTGGTTCACAGGGGCATACTATTTTACGGGAGCGGGAGCGGGAATGGATGGATGATGGATGGATCGTTCTGGTGGTCATTTTGGGCGTCATACCGGGATCGAGGCGTTGTTGTATACTTCCCACGGCACTTTGTGGTTCGACGACCGTCACAGGGCAATCTCATGCCCTTGGTCATACTTCCTTGGTTGTAAGAGAATATATATGAACTTATTGACACGAGTCTATCACTCGCTCCCTCCATGGTTGACTTTGAAAGGCCTCAAGTTGGAGCCACGTGACCATCCGGCCGACATCGCTGGACATCGTTATCGCGATAACACCAGCGCCAATCTTTTTTCTACCATCGCCTACAAGCATTGACGACCAACCGTGGGCAGCCCCAACACACGACTCCTTCGACAATGCGTGACTTATAATCAATGTCCCTGGGGATCAAGTCAATATGGAGGGCTCGGTCACGATGCTCTGCCATCACAAGACCTTTCCAGATTTTCAGGGCCCCATTACCCTCCAGGGTCCCGAATCCTTACCTCACCCTCCGCCTCGAGTCGACGTCGGCAGGCACGGTTGCTTGTTCAGAGACGGCTCTTATAACATTACCTGATAATCGGAATGTGGGCCCTCAAGAGACCCAACCTCAGGAAGAGGAGGCGCCCGAGCGAATGACCGCGAATCTCGTCACCGACGACACTCCGGAGTCTCGAAATCGAGTCTTCAAGGACGCTTTCAGGAACAATGCGGCTCAAGCTGCAGATGACCTGAAGGCTCATAAGCCTGTTATTGGCAAACCACTCCAGTATCCAAACTCGGCAGCGACAAAAGCAAGCATCGAGGAGCACCTGCGAGATGCGCGACGACAAGTCGGCCTTGGAATTGTCTGGGAACACTTTAACAAAAAGGTGCCGCAGTGGATGGAGTGCTTCCACTTGATGAGGCGAATGACTCCGCAGTGGAGCGACCGAACCAACATGTCAGCTGTGCGAATTGTTCTCCCCAAGTCGTGGGATATCGAAGTCAACAACCAGAACCTCGAATACGTCGACTCAGCGACAGGTGTGCTCCAGAAGCTGCGAGCTGCCGTGGACAAGAATCCATCGGCACTGGTGTTGCGTGGACAGAGCAAGATCCTGGTCAAGGTAGCAGACGAGATTGTGCAGTACTGCAAAGAAGCCGAGATTTACGAGCTTGGAGAGGTGGCAACCTCCGATTACAGGACGAAACAGCTGTGGCCGACCATCGAGAACGCACCCAACGGCGGTGCGTCGCTACCAGACGACCACAACGATAACATTTGGGTGCACAAGGAGTATCAGCCGCATCTGATAACGGTGCCGTATGAGAGTATTCCACGCCCTGAAGTGTGGACGCGAGACAACTTTGAGCATTATATCGCAACACTGGTATACGGCCGAATACCGTCACATCTGGCGATTCCGTTCTATGGCAAGCGTCGAGTCAACGGGCGAAACATTGATACAGACGGCATCCGGATCCGACTCATCGTCGATGCTTTCGAGGACCCTACAGCACGGCCGTTTATCACGGCTCCAGTCCTGAAGATGGCCATCTCCATGATCGCTTTCAGGGGTGGGCATCGTGCCTCGGCTAATCGCCTCGTGCAGCTAGGAGAGGAGCTAGGAACTCCTATGGACACTGACATATACAACATCATGCTTGAGGGCTACGCTCATAAGCGCGACGTTCGCTTCTTCTATGGATTCCTGCGCAAGATGAAAGCTCAGTACCATCGCCCTAACATACAAACGTGGCTGCTATTTCTGCAGCTCATCAGAGGAGAGGACGAGAGGAGACAGGTCATTGTGGCCATGTACGAGCTGGGCATGTTTAACCATGCCGCTACACGACGAGGCATCGCCGATGTCATGGCCTCGCTTGACGCGTATGGTGCATTCAAGGCCGGCAGGTCTCTCAAGGGCTTCCTTGCAGACCAGAATGAACGGTATGGCGAAGGCTGGCTGGCGATCGATGGCCTCAATGGTATCATCACTGAGCTGCTTCGTTTCCACCGCCCAGAAGACCCGCGGATAGAAGACTGCAAGACTCTGGTCAAACTCCACACCGATTCGGGCCACCGCATCGATCTCGAGACAATCAAAATCTTTCTCAGGCACTCAGCTTTGACCCGAGACTGGGATACAGCACTCTGGGCTATGTCGCTGTTTAAAGGTTCCCGCTGCGAGCCCGACCAAGAGACGTACACTGTCCTTATGTCTCTCTGCGTTCGGACACGCTCACCACATGCCCTTGGGACCGTATATTTTTACGGCGTCCTCAATCGCAAGCTCAAGAACGCATCTCGTCGGATGCTCAGCAAAGTCCTCCTCCGCATTCACCACGACCCGTTCTGGAAGGACTGGCAGAACCAGCCGGGCATCTTCCCCAAGGAGGCGATCCCCGACCTAGTGAATAACCCTATACCCCGTCGCTGGGTGGTAATGTCTCGCGTCGAGCGCGTCATTCTCGATATATGGGCCGGCTACGTGCCCATCAAGCCCCTTGAACACTCCCTCGAGCTCGCCTACCGCTCCAACGACCAGCCTCTGCATTATCAGAGGCAGGCTGGCAAGCCTGTCAAGGTGAAGGGCCTTGTAGTTAAGCTTCGTCACCTGAGCGGTGAGACTGGGAAAATCAATGTGCGACTCGTAGGACGCTTCAGTCCGGTTCACATGGTTCAGGGCTGGACGGGGCCTGAGCCGGAATCTGAGGCGGAACAGGAGGATGAGAATTTTTTGGTTGACCCAGATGACCCAAAGGTAGAACGCGAGTCTGACGCCCGAGGCACTTTACCGGACGGGGAGGGACCGGTCTCTTTGGAAGATCAGATCGAAACTCACAAGCGACAGGCAGAATGATGACATGATGCGACGACGAACCTCCCTCTTGCCCTCACCCAATATCCACATATGGCCCTCCCTTGTTTCTGCTTAGATCTCCCATGTATCCAACACCCTGCCCGTCGCGGCGGTATATCAACCGAACATCTCCCTGTTTTTAGGATACTTGGGTCCTTTCAGCAGCGTTACAGAGCAACTACACCCACCCATCATGACACTGTAAGAACAAAGCCGATGTACACTAGCATAAAAGTATCATATTTAGAAGGGGAGATGAAATGTCATAGTGATAAGCAATTTATGATGAATATCCATCTCGGCTCCGTCAGTGTCAAACCGTGTTGCAGTAAAACAAGTCCGGTATAACTCAAGTTGCTAATGATACTACCGATATACCGGGAGGCATGGCCACCCTATACCCAACTCCTGGCTTCATCAAGTCACATCCAGGGTATCAACAAAGCAGGACAGAAGCTCTGTAACCAGGCACTTGGTGAACGGTAGAGAATAGAATAGGTATCAAAGTGTCAAACAGCCATGCCTGCCTAGCTCAGACAGCGAAAGAAGAACAAACCCGCCAAACGAACCCACTAAGCAAATAGAACCGTGACGTTCTCCTGTATATGCTGTACTCCCTCTTGTTCCGTCCGTGCCGTTTCTAACCGTGAATCCAAGTATACTCAGAACGCATATTTCGGCTGCTAGATGAGTCTGGGCAGAGAAAGGCTGACATGGGTAAACTGGGGGTCTTGAGTGAAGGGAAAGGTGATATCAAAAAGCAAACAAAGAAAGGTAAAGGGGTGGGTGGCGACGATAAAGAACATGGGACCCTATGCGTAAAACATCAAGAAAGGTTTCTCTCGCTCTTCTTTCTTCTCTTGCTTGTTGTAATCCACCTCCACCGATGACATCCGCTCTTTCTGTCTCTTCTCGTGACGCCCCTGGGCGAGCCCAAGGGGCACGCGATCCAGGGTTGACACCAGTACACCGACAAGTGGAGATGCAGGACTTAACATGAGAATATCTGACATCCGGCCTCCCTAATCCCCATCCCTCCCCCCACCCTTTAAGCTTCCCGTAGCCCGGGTCCGAACATGGCCATCAACCCAGGCAGTAGCGGGGGGATGCTTTATTTCAGATTCAGATTCCCATTTGGTGAGACGACCACCTAATCCTTCTTACTCTCCTGGGGGGACTCCTCCTTCTTCACCTCCGCAGCTGCGGGCTTCTCTGCGGGCTTCGACTCCGTTGCGGGGGCGGGTTTCGAGTCGGTGGTGGCGACGGCCGTGGAGCCGGGGGCGGTTACAGGGACGGTGTCCTTGGCGTCGGTGGACGCCGTGTTCCCGGGGATTTGATTCACTAGGTCCCTTTCTTCGTCGGAGTCGAACATCTCGGTATCATCTGAATCCGTAAGAACTTCAGTGCCATCACCGAGGAAAATAATCCGGCCTCGGTACCCACCAACACCGAAGCTTCGTGGCTTGTTTTCAGCATCCATCTCGTAGCCGCTATCGCTAGACTCGAAGCTGTGGTGGACACCAGGCCCTCGGAATTCGGCTGAAGAGAAAAGAATACATGTCAGCCTGTGCTTGATGTGGGCCAGAACATGACGCCAGCGCGGCTGCGAAGTCGTTCCGCTCACGAACTAGAGGTTGGAGCATTCGTACCGTACTCAGGGGGGGCGCAAGGGCCGTCGCCGTTGGCGACCCGACGGGCAACCTCCTCGTACCACTCGTCCTTGGTCTTTCCATTGAGGAAACCAACAATCACCATGGTCATATTGTCGCAGCCGACACCACCGGTCTCGGAGTTGGAGGCCAGACAGTTGTCCATCATGTTCTCGCAGATCTTGTCGAGATCCTGCTTGGCGGCGATTCCTCGTCGGACGAACTCAACAACAGCCTGAGAGGATTGGCAGTCCCAGATTCCTAGGCTAGTGAGTATCGTTATTACCAAAAGGCCTAACCTGGCTCTACGTACCGTCGCAAGCAATGACCAAAAACTCATCCTCGTCAGTGAGATCGTGTTGCTCGACATCGGGGTAAGCAGTAACAATTTGGTTCTCGGGAGATAGCTCAGCACTCTTCTTGAACTCGAAGTCTCCGATGGCACGAGACAGAGCCAGGTTTCCATTCACCCGGCCAAAGTCGACGAAGCCTCCGGCAGCTGTAATTCGGTTCTTCTCATCTAGGAAGGGTGTCAGCATATTCGGCTGTCCTGTGCATGGCCCAGGTACAGGCAGGCGAGAGAGCGAGCCGACTAACTCTCGAGCTGGGGCTTGTGATCTTGAGAAAGAGGCTTGGCACGTCCCTTGATGCCAAGAACACCTCTTGAATCACCAGCGTTGGCCTGGGTTGGTTGGTCAGCTTTGCATTGCAAGATAGGGTACCCCTCGATGAGATTGGTGGGGCGGGGCCAACGTGGGGAAGCGAGGCGGCGCGGGCAGACTGACGAGATAGAGCTTGTTGCCAGCAACCAGGCTGACACAGGCTGTGCAACCCGAGACCTCTTCTTCGTACTTGGGGTCTGACGCAGAGGAAGCATAGCAGTTAGCGTTTTGTGTCTCTGTGGGTGAGGCGCGGAGAGGATCGGTCTGATGGCGAGCGCGGGGAAGCGTGATTTGGGAAGAAGCTAGCGCATACCGTTCAGAATGGCGCGGTCGGTCGCGAGGAAGCCGTCCTTCAAGCCCTGAGCGTAGTCACCGGCCTTGAAGGTGTCCTGCTTGAAGATGATGTTGTGGATGTTTTGACCAGCGAACAATGCTACCTTGTCGCCGCCGTGGCCGTCGAAAACGCCGAAGAAGGACAGCTTGTCTGAGTGAGATTTGGCCGAGTCTAGGTTGAGTACGGCAGTGTGGGCGTCTTCCATGCTAATGCGCCAGCCCTGCATGGCCGAAACACCGTAGATGAGGCGCTCATCTTCACCTTTCTCCGAAGTCTGCAAGGGTAGAATCAAGAGTCAGCGGGACGAGGTCTGACGACATGGCAGCAGCAGCAGCAATATCAGAGGTATGCGGATGCATCGGAGAGGTGGGGTAGCAGATGGCGCAATCGCGTGGCAGAAAGGGCCCAGAAGGTCGAGACAAGAGGCCAGGCAAGAGAAACTCTGCCGTCTCCATCACGCATCGTCCTTCTGTCTACTCGGGGATGCATGCGCGGCTGGCAGTTTTTGTGGTGGTCTGGCGTGGAGAGAGGGGCTCATGACCGGGCGATGCCCCTCTCGCGCCAGTCCCCAGTTTGCCAATCCCAATGCTCAAAACCAAGGCAAGGAAGGCCAGATGCAAGACGCAGACGCGGACATGGTCGGGACGAGCACACAATTCCGTCGTGACAGGGCAGCAAAACAAAAAAAAAAAAAAAAAAAAAA
>JAADYS010000871.1:0-29284 GCA_012931995.1 Fusarium albosuccineum | reverse complement strand
GTTGAAGAATTATAAGGTTTTATGTTATGTAGTATTGGGTCTGTTGAGATGCTATTGTTATATAAAAACTGTGTTCTTTGTTATGGCTGCTGACGTCTCTGTCTGTGGCACGAAAAGTTAATCTAGAATAGAAGTTTAATTAACAAGGAAACGGCTTCCTATTATCGATATTAGCGTAGGGAAGTTCTAGGCACACTCTTTTATATCAGGTTCAAGCTTACATGTCTTAATTATAAATTCAGATGGCAAAGAATCTCTTAAATGCTGATGTATTGTGTTGGTTGGCTTATTGGGTGATGCGATGAGGAACAGCCAAAACAGGGAATAGATCGTGAAGAAACTAGATGATACGATATGAAATATCGACGCCCATATCGAATCTCTTTTATTGAATGTAAGGAAAGCCCTGCATAGATGCTGCATCTTCTCAATATGGATGCCTTTTCTACATGATGAGGAGGTAGGTGGTACTCAATCTCAGCCGGTCAATTTCCTAGCGTCAAGCAGAGCAGGTAACAACATGAAGCGAACGACCACAGCTCTTGTTATTTCGTCTTGGAAATAAACTGTTTAAAGTTTTGTGCCAAGAATTGTCCTTCCCTTTCAGGCAGTTTGCCCGGCTATTGGCTGAGCTTATTTGAATTTAGAGCTCGGTACCTACTGACGTAGGTGAGGTTATTCACACCTCCAAGGGCGAGAGCGACTGCTACCTCACACCACTTATACGGCTGTAAATCGCCTTTAAAAAAGAACAGTTCAATCGTCTCCTCTAATCTTTCCTTGAAGTCTCAGGGCACCTTGAATTCCAGGCTCTTGAAGCTAAGTCACGTGAAGAAGATCGTAGCAACTCTTAGAGCAGCATTGGCATGCCGCCCTTTGATCCATTCGTGACAAGAGTTATATGGTTTATCTCATGATTTAAAAGATAGGTTTCTGGCAGAATTTCGTTCAAGGATCGGTTGAAAGGAAGCCTCATGGGTATGAGCTTTGGCGGCGCGACGTACATCAATAGATCATCCCCAATCCTCCCCGCACATGGCGATACTCAAGCTTACGGCCGATGCCGAAAAGGGTTGATTGCCGCGACCGGCTGGATCTAAACTTCCGCAGAAGATGAATACGTGTCAGCGCCAAGCCCAGTCATCGTGCTTAATATAACTCGCACACACACCAACAGCTAAATGAGGTGGTGTTGTCGGAACTTACGCTTATAATATTCGCCCTCTCCCCACCCCCGTGTCACAACGTGAGCGCTAGCATCAACCCTGCTACTACGATCTACATACCATGACTCCTTTATGGTCATCTCAGCCTTTCAAGGCTGTGTATACAATATACTTTTTCATCAAGACGCCACCACTTCTTATCCTTCTCTTTACCAAGTATCTTGTCAAACCACTTCGGCCCTTCCCAGCATGGGGCCCAATAGGAAATCTAGCGAGGACTATTACCAAGATGGTTTTCGAGTATATTGTGGCCACTCGCGCCCAACGCGTATTGGGCGCGGATCCTACAGTCGCAAAGGAAAGGCATGTCAAGGTTGAACCGGCAGCCCACCGTTTATACACGGGCGTATTGGCTGCGACTGAGGCTACCAAGCCTGAGCCGGTCGATGCCATCTGGCTCCCGACCCTACCTCCTTCTCAAAACGAAGCAGCTGAGTGGAAGAAGCAAAAGATTGCGCTTCATTTTCCCGCCGGAGCTTTCATTATGGAGTTTAACCACAACCTCTCGGGATGGGAAGTAGCCGATGCTTTGTCAAAGAACTTGAAGGTGACAAGAACGGTCTGGGCGCAATACCGTCTTTCGGGTACCCCAGAAACCTGCTTCCCCGCGGCGCTCCAGGACGCCCTCACCTTTTACCGATATGTCTTATCACTCGGCGTAGATCCCAACAATGTCATCTTGTCGGGTGATTCGGCCGGTGGCAATCTCGTCATCGCCCTACTGCGCTATTTGGAAACCTCACAGCCAGAAGCAGAGAACCTCCCACTACCAGGTGGTGCTATAGTGTTCTCTCCATGGGTCCATATCACAGCTCAGGCTGGCAAAGACTACGAACAGTGCGAATACTCGCGATCTGATCTGTTGCTTGCCTCGCTACTACAATGGGGCGCCGAGTCCTACTTGCCCAAGGGAGAGCTGTGTAATGAGGTAGAAGCTTATATCTCGCCGCTACATCACCCTTTCAAACTTTCTGTACCCCTTTATATCCAGGATGGGGCGGCTGAGGCCTTTCACGCTTCTATCAAGAGCTTTGCGGACGAGATGATGCAGCTGAATGGTGATCGAGTTCGAATTCACTCTACAAGGCTGGCGCCTCACGACATCTTGCTGTCCCACAAAGGTTTTGGAATGACAGATGATCTTTATGCTTCTATAAGAGAAGCCTATGAGCTTTTTGAGAAGGCCAAGTAAAGGGGAATGTTTTAAGTGGTCAGGAAATATCCACTCGTCGAGACTAGGCAGAAACAAACGCCTAGTACAGTACAGTTCCGCTCTTGAGTTATAACAAAACTAATCTAAAATATCTACCCACAGGTAGAGTGTTGCAGACGATTGGCTGTATAGCAGTGTTCAGCTTCGCCTTGTGGGTAGAGTCTTCCTCTACTACTACAACTATCAATTGGCGGGATGCCATAGTTGAATCCCACCCAGGTACTTTTAGGAACAGCCAAAGAAGGAATCTCTATTCTCTAGGAACACTGCCCATGCATATGAGTTGACCGCCCAGCGAACTTTGAAAATGTCGGTGAAAGGTTTTATGAAGCTTTTGGATGGGTAAATAAGGTGGCCCCAGTCATGGACCGCCAGGCTGGTTCAAGATGCGCCTTGGGAACTGCTGTCCCGTCAGCGTTCAGGGAAATAGAACGCAGGGGTCGTAGAAAGGATCATTAATTATGGGTGATGGGTAGCCACGCAATGGTCAACTCTCTATATCTATGTGTAAATGGCTTCAGATAATTATTAAGTGATCCATCAGTAGGATTGGTGTCACTTTTAGAGAATGTCCGTGCCTTATCTGGCTGCGGACTTTCGAGTATTCCACCTGGCGGAGCGAATATTCAGCAAAGCCCTGAGTGAGCTCCAGGGGATGACCAATCTATTATCAATCGGAATTTGTCTATTTAACAGGCTGAGAGCCGCTCATAATGACGTCTGTCGCGCAGGAGCGCTTCGAATCAACGAGACAACAACAGTCAAAAAGTTCGTCCGATGGCCGGATTGAACCGGATTGCTTCTCCGGGCCGCGCTTCGTTTATTCGTTTACCTGTCTTACGTGATACTACATGTGGAGCTACGCACCTTGGGTTTTACGCTTGACCGATACGCTCCTGGCGACGTGATCCCTCCGAGCGTATCCATATCATAAATACGCAAAAAGAGAAAAAAAAATGAGGCATATTAAGCCATTGCGTTGCCAGCATCAGGACTCGAACCTGAGCATCTTTCGATACCACAATTGACTCCGGAAGCCCGGAGAAGATGAACATCTTGAGTGTGGCGCCTTAACCACTCGGCCATACTGGCTAGTACTTATTGGTGAAAGTTTAGTTCCAGGGTCGGTATACTTGCTGCGAGGCTCAAATTTGCATCCTTGCGAGCGGAGGTTCTGCGGATGTGGGACAAGTTAGTTAGTGCCTAGTCCGGACAAAGCAAAACGTCGCGCTTTTCTAAGATAAATCTCACCGTCTTGGCGATTTCCAGGGATCAGTACCCATGATCAGCCTTGAATGATTTATGGGGATACGTTTCGGCCGGGGCGGAGTTCTCGGCGGCGTGGAGATAACCAACCCGCGCACAAGGAGATTGGGAATGTCTCTCATAAAGAACCTATATATATCACGGGGCAGATACCCTCCGAGTCCCGTGGTCCTGTACTTGCCAGCTATCTCTTCTCTCTTGTCTTCTTTCACTCAATTCGCACCATGTCTAACCAGGGATACCTCGAGCAGCCAGACTTCCATGTCAAGGCACCGTGGCGTTCGGCCCTCTTGACGTACCCACCAAATCTGAAAGCTGCCTTGAAAGAAGCACAAGCAGACCCTGCCAAGACCCTATTTGGCGTTGGCCACGGTATTCCTAGTCCTTTTGTGACAAAGGTACTGCACACAAGGCTGCGACAACTCGGCATTGGATGTTAACACTGTATTGCAGGTGATTGCCTCCGCGAAGCCCGACTTTGTATGGATTGACGCGGAACATGCAATGTTCGATTGTCTCGCTCTCCATGAGTATGAACTGGCCCCATTCGTCTTACGTTAAGCCTTTGGTTAACTTTACTTGAAGCGCCATCCATGCCGCACATCACCACTCTGAGGGCAAGACCATGGCTATAGTCCGGGTCCCAAAACACGACGAGGTCAGCTTGACGACCGCGCTAGACGCCGGAGCCGCAGGCATTATCATCCCTTGCTGTGAAAGTGCCGAGGAGGTCAAGAAGGCCGTCCAGGAGATCTACTATCGTTAGTTGTTACACGTCAGCACATGCCTGTATGCGTGAGACTAAACCTTAACAGCTCCTATCGGTCGACGCTCGTTCAGTCCCTGGGCTTTCGTCCCAGGAGTCTCTGATGCGTCATTATACGAGGACGACCCGTTCAACATGCAAACTTCGAACCGCCACATAGCTCTCATTGCACAGATTGAGAGTGTCGAGGGTGTCGAAAATGCCGATGAAATCGCCAGTGTCGAGGGTGTATCTGCTTTAATGTTTGGACCAGGCGATTTCTCGGCCGACGCTGGTATTCCGATCAAACTGGGGGGAACACCTCATCCTACCCTCATGGCTGCCATGGGAAAGTTTGCTGCAGCAGGTCAAAAGCACGGGCTGCCTCTTCTAGGGTGAGTCTCAATAGTCTTAACTCAATTGTGCATGCTAATAAGAGATAGTGGCGCCATGAGCCCCGAAATGTTGCCGTTGATGATTGAACAAGGCTACCGATTGATCTCCATGACTATGGATACCTGGGGCTTGGCCCATCTCATTCAAGGTAGTATGAAACAAGGAAGAGAGGCGGCTCAGAGTGTTGGCAAGCCCCATTCGCAAGAGCAAAACGGGAATATCCAATCGGGTAGCGAGTGAAGGATTTCAATGGATGTATAATACAGGTATGAAGTCACGCAGAAAATGGATAGACAACTCGCCACACAACTCTTTCATGAAACGGATATAATACTATGATTCCCGAAAACAATGAATTAACTAGAAGGTTGCTACCCTTGGTTTCTCGCCAGATTGTGCCCGAATATCACCCTGGTGCCTTAGATATAAATCTTAGTTTACCATGGAACAGCTAGCCCAGCACTATTGTAACGGCATATGGAGGACTAATATAGATGTATTTGACCTAGGGCCTTAGACAGAGATAGTTATTCTAGAAAGCGATGGGTTTCGCTAAGTTCCAGACCGAATTCGGGTTGATTAAGCTGGGGGGCCGCCCGTGCTTTGCGCGCAACTCCGTCAGAACCAACTAGTCAAGCAAACTCCGCAATCAAGCAGTAGTCAGCGGAGAAGGAATTAGCCAGATATTAAGTCCGTATGCAAGCTTAGGCGTGGTTAGGAAATACTAGACTGATGAGATACATATCCTCTTAAAAAGAAGTAGGATGATTATGCACCTAGAGCTTAACAACGATCATCAAAGATTCTTTATAAGATTTAGCCTAATACTTAGCTAAACTTAGGACTTATACCTGTCATAATATTATTTGCCGTTTACCATCTTTCTCCTCCCCGAAGTAACAAGTTAAGTAAGCCCCGGCTTGAGGGTGCGTCGCGACGATTGTTTTCTCCTCAGCTTAACACAGTAAATCAGCCAATTCCAGGCCCAGCCAGTTTTGTTCATTTAACTAGTCTCCACTCCGATTCTAATAATTTCTCAAAACAAACAGAGAACGCGACAGCGAGAAGGGAACAAACCACAATACAACTAGATGTTGAAAAACCGTGGCCCAATCTGTATAGGACATAGATTTTAGGGCTACCATCCTGGCCTCGATATGCTAGCTATCGATCGAAGTGGTCATAAATTTCAGGGTGATCCATCTTCATACAAGTTCTTTATGCCTTTTAAGTCGCAGTAGTCGGCCTAGACCGGAAATGTGTTCGGTATGTGGCCAGTGGGGACAAAGCCGCTCCGAGTTCGCCGAC
Source organism: Fusarium albosuccineum (assembly GCA_012931995.1). Taxonomy (NCBI): domain Eukaryota; kingdom Fungi; phylum Ascomycota; class Sordariomycetes; order Hypocreales; family Nectriaceae; genus Fusarium; species Fusarium albosuccineum. Next base: position 23,130 of record JAADYS010000871.1, on the reverse strand, counting down.
CAATAGTGTCATAAGGCGTGGGTGACATCTGCAAAATCGACATCCCAAAGTGGGGGTCTCCCGGCTCCCAGCCTTCTTTGACTCTTCATCGATCTCGTTACACGCCCGAATAACCCTCTAGACCAATCGATTCCGTTTCTTCAACTCAAATTCACCGCTGGGCTGTTATTAAAAGTTTCAGCCTCTTTTCTTAGCCCTCCTCCAGCCCACGGCAGCATGACCCATCAGGGCGGATCCCTTGCTGCCGACCCCGGCGATGAGGGTCTCTCGCTGGTCCCGGACATAGATCTACAGCCGGAGAGCATGATAGACATTGACTCTTTGGTCTTTCCTACCAACGAGCCGCATTTTGCCGACTATGGCGCGGTTTCCCGACACAGCCCTCTTGAGCAGCCCGACATCTTTGGCACCTCACTTGACGACTTGTGGTCGGCATCTCTTGCTCAAATCCCCCCGGATGAGATCATAGCCGGTGCAGATAAGGATGAGCCCATGAACGATGGTTCCAGTCCCCCCAAAGAAGGGCTTGCCCATGCCACCAATAGCCACTCCTCTCCACAAGCTGCAAACTCGGGATCAAGCACCGCCACCACAGAAGCACTCGCCTCATCGCGGAACCCATCTCTCCCACCAAAGATTGGTCATAGGTTCACGCGCGAGTCAGCTCGTGTGTTGAAACGGTGGTTCTCTGCTCACAACGATCATCCCTACCCCAGCGAAGAGGAAAAGACCATGCTTCAGTGCAAAACCGGCTTGAGTAAGACCCAAGTCACAAATTGGCTGGCCAACGCTCGACGCCGCCGAACAGTTGACAACAATGCTCATGGGTCCTCATCAAAAACTGGAAGAAGTGGATCGGGGCCTGACAATACGCCAAGAAGAGCCGGAACTCCGATCCCTCGAAGCACGACGTCTTATCACAACATGGACCCTCTGCAGCGATGGGTCGACTCTCCTCCCGAGCATGAACCCGCCGCTGCCTCAGCTATTGCACGAGCAGTAGCGTCTAGGCATACTTTACCTTCATGTAAGCATGTATACTCAAGTTGCTAAGCTAGGTGCCGTCTAATCCTAAGCTTAGTGACTCGAAGAAACACGGGCTCCAGTGATGAAGGGTCGAGCCGCAGACGTCGCCACGCATCCTCAGGAAGCAGCTTCGTTACCTCCAGCGGCTCAACCGACTCTCGATCTTCCAAAGGCTCAATAAGCGCGTCCTCATCTCTCAGTCGCGGCCGTTCGTATCGCAGAAGGCGCACTCAAACGACATCGCTGGCCGCTCCTAGACATGCTTTTCAATGCACCTTTTGCACTGAGACCTTTCGAACAAAGTATGATTGGCAGCGACACGAGAACTCACTACACCTACCACTAGAAAGATGGGTCTGCTCCCCGAATGGTCCCTCCGTCGCCAACCCAGAAACCGGGCAGACGTACTGCGTATTCTGTGGCAAAGCCGAGCCTGACGAAACCCACCTTGCAACTCACAATCCCGCAGCCTGCCAGGAGCGATCCTTCAGTAGGAAGGATCACCTCAAACAACATCTGAGGCTTGTTCACAACGCTGGACTTATCGAACTCTCGATGAAATTATGGAAGGCCGAGAAGCCAGACATACGATCCAACTGTGGTTTTTGCAAAGCAACTATATATACATGGCCCGACCGCGTGGACCATCTGGCAAATCATTTCAAACTGGGTTGCACGATGGCAGATTGGTCGGGTGATTGGGGCTTCGAGGATTCTGTCCTCGAAACGTTGGAAAATGCCATGCCGCCTTGTAAGTACGTCCTATCATGGGGAAACCAGACAATGATCCCTAACAAAACATGGCAGACTTGATTGACTTTGAACGTGGGACTCCATTTCCATTCGAGGCCAGCGGCAAGCCGCCAGATTCTCCACGAAGTGCATACGAATTAATCACCATTGAGCTGGCATACTTCATACAGAGTCATTACGACACATCTGGAGACATGCCGAACAATCGAAGACTACAACTCGAAGCATGTCGCATCGTCTTCGCTTCTGAAGTCATGTTTCCGGAGCAGAACCCAGATTCCAACGGCGGCTTCTCATGGCTGAGAGACCTCATTCTCGCCAAGGATGAGATTACTCAACAGGCGCGGTTTGGTCCCATACGCTCACGAGCTGAAAGCAGGCTATCGCTCATGAAAATCAAGGGTAAAAATGCGCTGTTTGAGGCTTGTCCTCTTGAGTCCCACCTGCATGCTTTTGTCCATGGTCGGCGTGCCAATGGGGTGTTTGAGATACAAGACCATGAGCTGCAGAAAGAAGCGTGCAGCATCATAACGCGGATGGAGGGCGATCTGGGCACAACTCCAGACTTTGTCGCAAATTGGCTCGTCACGTTGATCAGCCAGTCGACTAATTGGCTCAACGGCTTCCGGCAACGCGCCAACCTGTTCAGGAATCAGGGCTCCTGGAACACCGCACCTCAAGCTCAACAGAGCCTCTTCTCGTCCTGGTCTGGGAAACAGAACAGTGAAAGCCTACAGGACCAGCTTTTCAAGGACCTAGACTCCCAATCTTGGATAAATACGACGAGTATGGATCTGAGTAATAATACGATGGACGTTGGGCAAAGTGGGATTGAATTTGGAGAACTTCCCAACGAACAAAACCGATCTTCCAGTCTCATTGAGCCCTGGTTAACAAATATGCCCAACATCACGACGAGCACGGCCAACCAGCTTCCAACATCACTAGAAACAATTCAACCGAGTGTCTCGACAATCACGCCGAGTGGATTTGCTGATCCGGGACACTCACGAGATAGTCCGGGCACCCCGGGAACAGGCCCGAGTGATGGAGACTCAAGTCTGCGACCTGCTTGGCTGAAGTCAGGGATATTTATTCTAAACGATTCTAATCACCATCGATGGTTGGATCGCGAGCTGAAGAGATGGGTGTCTGCTACGATGTCGCCTAACAATCCAAACTGCCACGTTCCTTCAGACGAAGAACTAAGGCACCAATCTCGATGTCTGCTGTTCAATGAGTAAGTGTCCCATATCACGTTACTCTTTCAGTTCTCTACTTACCTGGCATAGTGACGACCCTTGGAACCAAACTGCGGCGGATAGTGCACAATGGTTGGCGAAGTTCAAACAGGATGTTGGAATTCTCTAAGCATATATAAAGATATGATATGGCACAAATAGAGGCATCTTGTCGACCACTTTAATGGGATGGCAATAATCTACATATTTTTCTTACGGCTGACTACCTATGTGAAACCACCACACTCACCCCATTTCCAACCACTTTATCACGGTGATCCATCCACCCAAGGAGTGTACTACAAACATCTCCTAGTCCCGCGATCTGACAGAGAAGAGGCGACCGTCAAATTGCTTCTGTTACTAATCTAAAAAGTCTAGCGTCTATAAGAAGCACATAGGAGAAATTTAGAAAGACTTGCTGAGGTTTTCCGTTGTGCGTGACCGGAACATAAACCAGGGTGACAGCTTCCTTCATGCGCAGGACCAACCACGAACCTGAAAGAAATCGTGATAGGAATCATTAGGGCGTTCTATACCGAGAGACACTGGGAGAGATCTTTGTCTCAAGAGGCCGATATATCGGTGTCGCCATAGGAATAATATCCATCTCCTCCTCTGTCCACTATCGTTGCGGTGTCGAATTCATCCGCATGAGTTAGCTCTTTTGAATCGATGGGAAAATTATTGCTGGGCAGCATGTTCATTGCGCTAGTCCCAGTAGTACAAATCTCGGGGTCATGATCTAACAGGAACGAGCTCAATGAAACGTTTGAGGTGGACGCTGCATCCAGCCCCCATTGCGGAGCCTCAGGATGCGTAGCCAGATCGGGGCCACCGAATTCCGTGATGAACCGTGGCAAAGACATGCCGTGTGGATCGAAGGCTTCCTCATAGTTGTTTGAGTCGGGGTTCTCCTCAGCCCAGGGTTCGATATCGTTGACGGCTTGGCGAATGGGAGCTGGGATCTCGTTCCCTTTCGGGGATGGGGTCGGCTCAGGAGTGTTGCCGGGTACGATCAGTTCAACCCGAATCCTAGTGGAATGGGTCCCCGGAAAGACGCTTTCATAAATTTTTCTCCAGCTCTTCTGTGGGCGAGTTTCACTTGCACCGTCATTGTCAGGTAGCGTCTGAATCTCGATCTTTTGCCATGACCTAAATCGGGAGTACTGATTCTCTGTCATCACGGTACACTTTTCCCTGAGTGTTCTGTCTTTTGAAGATGGTTCCCCCGAACAAATGAGGTCATGGTGCGCCTTCACACAGGAGAGCGACACCTGGCTCTGCACGCTGCTGAACTTATGCAAGCATCTCTGGCACCAGAATATGGGTGAGTGGCTCCGCTTCACGTGCTCGCTGGGGAAGGTCGTTAGCTGCTTCGTTGAAAGAGAATAGGGATGCAGTTGACTAACTTGTGCCTTTCTATCGTAGCAAACCTTTTGCTACAACAGCCAGTATAAGCAACTCCAAAGATGCAAGGGAACTCGTCCTGATTCGTGACAATTTCACAGCCTCGCATCATGACGGGTGATGGGGGCTTTGAGCGGACCGATTACAAAGTAAGTTTGTGGAAAGCACCAATGAACGAACCAGTTTGATATGCTGCATAAAATTTCGAGGCAAAGGCGGCAAACGGATGAGACCTGCGGGACAAACTGGGTCGATATGGCATTTGGTAGCTTAGCCCGAAGCTTTCATCGCAGCGAGGACGCGAATCTCAGCGTCACAGCGAGGGTGCGGATCCCGACATCGCAGCCATGGTTTCGTCCCGTTTTCTTACCACTCATGCACAGCCGCAAGAAGATGCTTTTGAACCATCCCTTTTGGGGCATTCAAGAGCGGTGGCTTGATGCAGAGTGATCAGCTGGGCGTGTTTTCTGATCAAAATGAGAACTCTAACCGTTTCAAACATGGCGCACGTCAGATCCAGTAGGTTTTCTAACGCCTCTTTGAGACGTCTACCAGTCGTATTCGTAACGCTATGCCAGTAGTGCCTCAACAAAGCTCTTCGCTGGACCGAGTTGGCCGTGGCAGAGCCTTGTCCCTGGGTACAGAGCATCTTGGGAATCCCATCACAATGGTACCTGCCTAGCCATCATCGTCACTGGGTTCCGTATAATCATGTGATGAGATCCGGATCACAGTCCTCTTGGTAAAACCACAGCGATGTTATGATAAGCATCGCAGCTATTTTATAAAATGGTTGCCATAAAGAGGTGCCTCGTCACTTCACTTGGGTTGCATCCAAGCTTTCTTCTGCAATTCTTTTGAGCACCTGCGACCGAGTCAATCAATCCACGTTCCCTCAGGTACCGAGCCTTCTTGATTGGTACACATGGACAACTGTCATAGAGTGTCCCCCCTACAGCCTAAAGTTGCGATGGGTCATGATCCGCCAGCTGCGATCCCCCGGTTTGTTAGAGTTGTCTATCAAGGCGCGCTCAGGGCCGGTATTGGTATTTCAGTCCGAGTATCATGGAGAACCAATCGAAGCGGAATATCATGAGGCAGATTCGTGACCGATGGAACGACCACGTGCCCACTTCATGGCTGTGGCGTCACCTCCGAAGCCTTCTGTGGCGGCCGATGACTCACATGGGAACTTTATCGACGGTATGGCACGCTTGGGGAACCCTAGAACTTCTCTGTTAACTAATATGCTCCGTCCAGGCCCATGTTGATAACTTCGAGCTGTCGCAAGGCCCTCAAGAAGTCGTGTTGCGCAGCCGTCAACTTGCGCAGGACCTGAGCGCATTGTTGGCAGGCCACGACGACATCAGCGCCGTGGACAACTTTGCGACAGAGTATCCTCATGTGATTACCGGAGCCGCCTTCGGTAATGTCGTCGTAGTATCGTACGAGATCAAGAGGAAGGCCATGTCCTATCTTCTAGTGATCGGGCTGATGGCCTCCGCCTTGGTTGGCCTGGCACTGGGTATTTCGCGAGCGAGCATCGAGGTTGGCTTCACAGTCTTTGGAGGAATGACTATTCTTGTTACAGCTCCTATGGGCGTGGTTTTTTGGATGAAGCCCTGATTCGGTGATTGCTGGTGGATGTTAATTTCTCGTTGTTCCCATGTTTGCAGGTTTGCAGCTGCCATGGGTGGGTTATTATGTTGTGTATCTGCGCGGTATGAGGCAGTAGCAAACACAAACCAATGTCATTGTTAGATAGAAATTCACATATTTTTTGCTTGGGCATGTGCCGACTCTTTATCGGAATTTAATGAGCTTGGTTCCCCGTGTTTCCCTCAGGTGTGAGTCGGCTTCCAACTGCCACTGTCGTTGGTGTGCTGGATTAAGCTCACTGGCCGTAAACCTCGCTCGGTCCTGCCCCATCCTAACCCTTGAGGAGGTTGCCTATGCCAGCAGCTGGCAGGCTGATTACCTAGTGCACCTGCACTTCTCCTCTTCCGCTTTTCTTCTTTCCTTCACTTCCACCATCCACCACTGCACGACGGCCGCACGCTTCTTTCTCTCTGCGCTGATCTTCACAAAGCGCCCTCTTTCGGCTCCTCTAGGGTATTGAGCTTTGTCAAACCTGCTCCTTCTTCTCCTGGGCTCGTTACCTGAATCTTCTCATTCCTCGCTTCCTTGACCATGGCTACGCCAGCGGCGAACCCGGCCATGCTGGCTGAACTGATGGGGGCCGGTAAGTTCAGCGATTTAACTCTGATATGTCAGGGAAAGCAGTTCCATCTACACAAATCTCTTGTCTGTACCCAGTCTCCGGTCATCGCCGCAATCTTGGAGAAAGCGTTCAAGGTACATCACGACCCTGGGTCTCTCAAGGCCGCCGCAAAGCTGGCTGACACGAGCACGCAGACCAGCATCCTTCACATCACAGAGTTTGATCTTGCGACCGTTGAATGTATGGTCGAGTTCCTCTACAGTGAGGACTATGCCATCAACGGCGCAAGTTTGCAGCATGTGGCCACAAATGCGTGGACTCTCCCCGCCAACGTCACCTCCAGCAGTCAGCTTCCCTTGCCCTCCAAGCCCCTCGAGAGAGTCACGTTTAACAATCAGCAGCGGGTGCCAACGGCAAAGTCGTGGTGACAGCGCAGCCACAGAACGGTTCCCTGCCTCCGCAGATCCTGAGGCAGATTCTCCTTTGCCATGTCGATGTCAACGCCATCGGCCACCATTTCAAGCTTCCGAAGCTCTGTCAGAAGGCTCTCACCTATATCGAAACGATGCTTCGCGACGGCGGTTCCCTTGCGGTCTTCTCAGATGTCGCCATTGCTGCATACAAGTCGAGTGACGACGAGAAACTGCATGACCTCATCTCTTCTTTTGCCAGCAAGCACATCGACGAGCTCCTGAACACCCCCGGCTTTGACCGAGCCAGTAGTGTCGTGGGCTCTGGTCTATTGAAGACCGCTGCTGCAAAGCTGCGGGCTTCCCAGGATCGCCAGTCCGTCCAGGAATCGACAAAGGAGAGAGTGAAGTTGATTGCTCTCCAAGACGAACTCGAATCCCTGAAGCAGAAACTCAAGTCGCTCACTCTGGAACATGAAACTCTTTCACGGGATCACGAGATGGAGACGAAGAAGACCGCAGTAATTCTCGCGCAGCGCAACACCCACAAACAGGCCCTGGATGACGAGAAGGAGAAGACAGTGGCACTCAACCATGAGCTTGCTTTGCTGAAGAAGCAGGTGGCATCCACTACTGTCGAGCGCGACGAGTTCGTCAAGTGTTATGAGGCGGAAAAGAAACAAGCTACCACTGAGCGCAACAAACACAAGCAGGCTCTCAATGATGAAACGGAGAGGGCGAAAGTGATTAGCGCTCGATGCGAGACACTGAACAAACTTCTTGCTGCCGAGAAGCAGAAGACTGCTGCTGCTGTCTCTGAGCGAGACAACCTCGAGAAAGCCCTCGGAACCGAGAAGCAAAGGGCAGCAGGTCTTACCGACCAGCGCGACAACTTCAGGCGTGAGAGAAACATCCAAGCGAAAACCATCGTAAATACACTCAACAAGGACAACGAAATCGTCGCCAAGATTGTCGAAATCAACGAGTGCCGCAATTGTGGAATACCGTTTGGTGGCCGAATCGAGAACAGCAGCACCAGGTGGGTGCTGCGCTGCAGGCAGTGCCTGTGTCGACACTGAACAGAAGTCGTGATCCAACGCATATTTGTTGTACGAAAATGGACTGGCTGAGGAAGTATAACGGATTGTTTTAGAGTCTGGCTGGATTTACTGTTGTGCGACACTAGGACATGAGAGACAGGTCCGGCTTGTTTCAGCCATCTTTCGGAAGAGCAGATGTCGAATTTGACCGCCCATAGGAGGGCTCGATTAATAGAATGGCTAGCTAATCCTGGCAAAATCGCCGCTGTCTATGAGATGCTAACTCGATTTTGTGTGTGAGTGATGCGCCAAAGTGCAGGGGTTGTGTTCAGCTCCGCGATGATCCATGCCAGCCGGTGGAATCTCAGGCCGAGACGTTATTGTCTTAGCAGCCGCATTATCTTGCTCACCATCCAATGCGCAAAGACGTCCGGACCGTGTGATAGCGTCCGATCTAGGTCTAAAGTCAGCCACAGCTTGCCAAGACCCATCGCGTGCCCCTACATTTGAGGTTAATGAGCTAAATCGCGACCCTGGTCGTTGATCAGCCCTGCGAGGAGGAAAAGAAGCTGTTTGATGCGGTCTATTTAAGCGTAACAAATCCCTTCAAGACGTGTCCGCTGTGGCTCTTCTCGTTCTTCTTGTCTTTTGGCGCTTGTTTAAGCCCGTTGCCTCATCCCGTTGCCCCGTCACCAACAACCCAGAAACCGTCGCATCAACACACGCCTCCAACGCGAATCGACCGCGACACTTGTCAAGCCACGGCCAATCAAAAGCGCATCGCGTAATTAATGGCGGAGAAGACAACCCCCGGCGCCAACCCATCCCTCGAGCACCACCCCGCGCCCGTCATGACCAAAGACTCCTCCTCATCGGGCTTCATGAAAGTCATCGCCTTCTTCGACCTGCTGGTCAAGATGGCCGCCGCGGGCGCCCTGATCGGAATCTTGGTCCTCCTGGTTCAGATCAACGGCCACCTGAAAGATTTCGTCAGTGGTGAGGAAGTGGTCAGGGTTTCACTCTTGGATAGCACGCCAATTAGCGTGGCGATGCAGCCAGGGAATAGTGGTGGAAGCTTTTCGGTTTCCGTGGTGGACGCTGCGGGAGATTCTTTTGGTAGCCCTCTCTGGATCAGGTCGGCGGACAGTTAAGGGATGCACGATACGAATATTGGGAATCCCTTCAAACTGCAGCGGCGGTACCGAGTAGGGGCCCCATGCGAATTCAACGTCAAAGCCGCCGGCGTTTTCCTTCGCTCGCGTGGCGCCCCAGTGCCCCAGTCATTGTTGGCCCACCTCGAAGAACCGCCCAGAACCCGACGGCGTGAAGGAGATGGAGACAATCGGGCTCGGTTCACGGGACATTGTGCATGAGTGTTTGGAGTCTGCGGAGGGTGACAGCGAGCGATTAAACCCGGAGGAGTACAAGGATACACGAAGGATGGAGACTCTTTGCTTTTTCTTTGCAGCCTTTTTTGCAGCGCCTGAAATAAACCGGTTTCTTCTTGATTGCACCTCTGGTCTGGTTGGGCCCGCCTCGACGGATTCCGTCCCCTGTCATGTGGCAATCCAGCCCCAGAAAAACGAGTCGACAAATGCGACCCTGTTGCATCCGACCCGAGGAACCCCAACCTCGGTGAGCAATGACACGAAGTCGGGCATCACATGCACGGCCATGTCAACAAGCCCGAGAACACGAGACGAGACGAAAAAAACACGAGACTGAGGCGAAACTTGTCTGAAGCAAATTGTTATTTTCTACAAAATACGGCTTATGATATCTAGGCTGTCTAAAGCAAAAAACAACAGTTAAAACAATAAACGTCGCAATATGCTATTTCCTCCAGAACAAAAAAACAGGACTCCTCGGTCGGGTGGAACCGGTTGGGTTGACGCTCGGGGTGATCACGTGGCCGAGAACGGCCCCACACCAAGCCGAAACCGCCGCCGAAAGCAAACGCCAAGCAAAGGGAAACGCCGGGAAAGGGGAAAGAACCTCGTTGTCATCGTCGCAGAAAGTGGTGCAAAATGATGCTGTAGCGATGCGCTGTCTTTCTAGGCATTGTATGTGTGTATTGTGTATTCGATCGCGTCTTTTTTTGTCTTTTTTTTGTGCTTTTTTCTTTCTTGTTGTTGTTGTTGACTCTTTGTGTTGTGCTGAGCGGGAAAAAAGGGGGAGGAGGCCTCACGCTGCCCGAAGTCGGCGATCAGCACAACACGACAAAGGTGAAACTCCCTCAGGCCTTCCAGGCAGCCAGGTTACCCAGCATGGACCGGATGGAAGGGCGGCTCTCCTCGACAGAGGCGGCAGCTTCGGGTCCGGACACGGGCTTTTCCCCAACCGAGTTGAGCACCCGGAGGTGCTCCTTCTTGAGCGCCTCAAAGTCGTCGTCCAGTTGCTTGTGCCATGGGTACAGCACGCCGACCTGGAAGCTGAGCGCCGAGCTGGCGACGACAAAGTTGGTGACGGAGAGAGCGCGGGTGATGATCATTTTGGCGGTTGGTATTTGTTGTTTGTCGAGAATAACCTGGTTGAGTGTTGCGGTCGAGGAAGTTGAGAGTCTGAACAACAAGAAATCAGTGAAGGAAAAGAGGAGTCAAGGAAAGAATGCCGAGGAGTAAAAAAAGAAAGAGAAGAAGTAAGAAAAGAGCCGGGACCGAAAGACAGAAAAAGAACGCCCATTAAAACCCCGCATACGTGACATTCGGTACGACGCTCCTGATCCAGCCAAAGAGGCAACCGTCCCGTGGCCTGAAAATCTCACTCAGAGACTCTGTTCTGGGCCTTGGAGAGGCGTTACAAGTTGGACATGGATGGCCAAGGTTGACAAGTCAGAATGGAAAGACCGGGGCGGATACTAATGTCCGTTTGGGTGCAACTGCGTGATTCCCCACACAAGGCAAGGATGCAGACTTGGAGAAAAACTTGTTCGCTTAGGCTTTGGAGAGCGTTTTGGAGACTTTCAGCTGCTTTGTTCATGAGTATGGGTTACTGTGAGGTCCCGCGCGAATATCTTTAGGTCTTGTGCCACTAACCCAGGTACACGGGGATTAGGTGGGTCTTCATGGAGACTTCAGCGCTTAACACTCTGACTCCATGATGTAGACAGAATTCAACAGAATGTACATTTAATCTTACAAAATGAATGTTAGAATATAGATAATATTCAATGAGCCCTTATGCAGAATCTCCTTCACATTTCCTTCGCTCTGTTGTTAGCCATCATTGATCTCTCAATTGGTGGTGTTAGCAGCTCATGTGCTTCTCTCATGTCAGGATCCAAAGAGGCAGGCGGTGAGACTTACCCGGGACCAACACGATACCTCCACGAGACCTCGATGACAACCCCATGATAGAGTTCCTCGGGTTTCCTATTTGGCCCGTCTGGGCGATAGTATCTGCAGCGCCAAGGGGTGGTTTCTGGGTCCGCTCGGCCGGGGTCACGGGTATTGATTGAGGTCATGTCACATCCCCAGGTTTTTGAGTCATGCACAGTCTGCGAGTTGCATCGGCTCATCAACCTGTTCGTCCGGTCTCAGTTGGAACCACAAGCCAGTGAACAAGTTCATGGGAGAGAATTGTGTTTTTTTATATACATACATCTATGACCGTAACCCGCGAACTACTCAATCCACATCCATGTCCCCCGGATCCTGGATGCCCGAACCCCCAGCCCAGGTTTCCATCGTGCATCCCGATCGGAAGTGAGCCGCTAAATGATCCGTCCGTTGATCCCAACTGTCCATCATGACTTGGCAGAACCCGCACTTGCTCCGGATCGTGTCCTGACGGTGCTGAAGCAGGGTTAGATCCGGCTTCCAGCCGTCCCACTTGCGACACCCGTGAAACTTGTGTAAATGTTGCCAGAGGTGGTCTTTTCGGGTGAATTTGCGCTCCGAGACGGGCCGTTCGGCGCACGTGTCGAATTCGTGTGCTTGGATGTGCTCGTCACTGGGGGAATCGTGACCGCAGAAGAGGCATTGAGGGCTATTCTCGTTGACGCGCCACACCAAGAAAGATTGATCGGTTGAGACGGGGAGGGAGCAGACCCATGAATCGAGACCGGGTAGGTGAATTGATCTCTCGTGTCTCACCCAATCGTACTTTTTCTTGAAGCTTTGTCGGCAAAACGTGCATTGGAATGCCACAAACTTTTTGCTGTTCCGTGACCTCGACGACGTCGGTCTCGAAGTTGAGGGACCTTCTCCCGCTGAGCTGTTTGCTGAGTGTGACAGGAACGTGGCTTCCCTAGAACGGAACGAATAGCATGAAGACGCCGAGTTGGATGAAGCATCCTGAAAGGCAGAGTGCCACATCGAGTCATTGCTCGCAGACGAGGGAGGCGCGTCAAAGATGCCCAGATCGTAGCTGTCGAGCGAGCTATGGGCGCTGGACTCTGAAGCTAGAGCGTTGTGAATGGCCGATGCCGAAACTCCTTCTTCCTCGGGCGGCGAGTTGCGCCAGCGGTCCATGGGCGACAAGCTGTTGCGGAGGTAGTTCGGCATGGGCGATCCTGATGTGAACCCCGGGCGGCTATGGCCTGGGGACTTGGAGTACGTCGAGGATAATCGATGTCGTCGTCTGGTGTTGGCGAACCAATTGTTGACCTGGCTGCGACTGAGCCCAGATTGTTCTGCGAGCGCCAGCTTCTCCTGCTCAGATGGGTAAGGATGATCGAGATTGCACGTGTACCAGTGCCTGAGTACCCTCGTCTTTCGAACTGAACGGGTGTTGGTCCTCTTGCTCAAGATGGACAGCGGTTGAGGGCGCGATTGGCCGGGCTGGCTTTCGTCCACGGTATCGGGCACGCCGAGGATGCCGTGTTCACTGACTCCGTGGAGATGTCCGATGACAGGCTCTAAAGTCTCAAAGGCCGAGGGTTCTCTTTTTTGGCGACCGGACATACTGCATTCCCGGAATAGAGCGACGCAGCTGGAGCATGACTTGGTGGGGTTGGGATTGTCAGCCGTGGTGTGAAGGATGAGGCATTGAAGGCGGCGACGACGACAGTTTGTGCACGGCGCCGGAGGCCTTGAAGCGCCATTCTTGATGAAGAACTCGTCAATCGTCGTCAGTGGAGTCTTTATCGGGTCATTATTCGTCGGCAGAGGTGCTGGTATCCCCCAATCGGTGGTAGCTGGCTGGTTGAGAAAAGAAAAGTCCTTCTGGAGATCATCAGCGGGAGCATCAGCGGCGGCCTTTGCCTGCTGAAAGCTCGCATTCCAATCGATCTGCACACTGGGGAACCCCGGGCTCGGCAGGTCTACCGCGCTGTTCGGGTTGGACGTGTGCGAAAGGGCACTGCTGCTGGCGCCGATGAGCGAGTTTGATGAGCTGCGCGACTGGGGCGCGAGGTCGTCTACATCATCATAAGGAATGGCCAGCTCTGTGTTTTCGCCCCCCGAGAATAGGATGTCGTCGAGTGAAAAGTCCATGCTCGCAATGGGTCTGCGAGCGAAGAGCGGACGAAGGTGTTGAAGTGGAGTTTTTGTTGGAGATGTCTGCGGGGGGCTGGTGGAGGTGTTTGTTTAGTCAGGGAGGCTAGAGGGAAAAGAAGCGCCGCAACAACAGGCCTTGGCGATTGTATCTTGCTATTGTTTCGTTCTAGAATACGTAGCCTGGTCATTGTGCATGTGCTTATCTTTTTTCTCTTTGCCATTGGCGAATGCAAGACGTCTTCGGCGTCGGCGTTGGCCCGTGTCGTCACCCTGGTCCCATTAACGTTAGACGGCAAAACGTCTTTGGAGGGCGCGCGCAGACTTTTTGCACACCATCTGACTCCGGGAATAAACAGAATTCTAATGCCGATTGAAGCTAGGCCCAATTGATGTGTAGCGCCGTTCTGTAATGGTTGGGTATGGGGTAAGTTGCAAGCTAGATTACGCCCTCCGAAATAGATGGAGAAGTGACAAGATGCGCCCTCGGAAATGAGCGATAACCTCATCTTCTCTTCTTGCTCCTTCTTCCTCTAGACATAGCTTCGTTGCAAGCATTTATCCATAATTATTTCAGTCAGCTCTAGGTAAAATCACAGCCGCTTGCTGAGGGCCGCTCCTCGTCATGGCCATCTCCACGTCGTCACAGCCCTCTGACGCAGGGTCACCAGCATGCACCCTAATCATGGTCAATACGAGATGGTACTTTGCCTAATACTAAATTCTTGTTTAAGAGGAAAATCTTCCTGTCATTAGGCAATAACAATAAAGTGTCATGCTATCCTGGTAGGACGAGTGACATATCGGAGGGCCGTGACGGCTGATACAATAGTCGCGCTCGGCTTGACATGATACTGGGCAGGTAGCCTGTTTTTTTAGACACTCCATTTCTAATATTTCCTCAAGGTATTATATACCCCAATTACGAACTTTCTTTTCAGGGAGCGGCATATGGAGGTAGGGGGTCATTGCTCTTGTAATGGCTCAGCGGTTGCTCTTTCAAGCCCGTGGTAACTTGCCTGTGAAGTACGTCCGCTCCCGTTTCTTTTTGGTGTTATATACAAGGAGTGAGAGCGAGGCTTCGAATTCAACCGCTGGCTATTTTTTTATTACAAAAATGAGGAATTGTACGCTTGGTGTCTGGTTCACTGCCTGCCAGTGCTGGATCTGTGGCCTCATCGGTGGAGCCAAGTCACGGCGAACAGCCCATCACACAAATTACAAACAAATTGAACGCGGCCGTCTTGCTAGTATTCATTTTTCTCCCAATTCACCCCGAGTTACCACCGCGTACGGAAGTGAGGCTCTGGACGGGGTTGTCGCGGGAAAGTCGGCCGCTCCTCTCATCGCCCCCGGCTTCTCCCCGACTAGGCAAACCGAGAACTTCTTATCGCTCAAGTCGACTCATTAATAAGCTTGCAAGTACGGAGGATCCTGGCTCGATCTGCCGTACTGAGCTCAGGGTTAGTTTGAGGCTCACGTCATTATTTTCTGACATCATTCAAATTTCCATCTCCATCAAACCTACAGCCTGGATATCACCAACCCCTGGAAACCCCAGCTTTCTCCGCACAGACCCCGCTCAAATGTTCCCAACAATTAACATTTGTTACGGGACGGAGCGAGCCAGTGCGCTTTATTTGCATCGGCAGAGCTGCACAATCTTATGTTCACGTGCCCCCATTCACAACATAGTCGAGCAATTCTCTGACCATCATACGCCTCTGTTTCTCATCGCGTCAGCCACAGTGGCCTTTGGTGAAAGAATTTATGTCTCCACTTGTCATTGGACTTTCTTGGTATGGTGTCATATGCCGCTTACTTACTTCCCTTCTTCAGCTAGCTTTGCGCGGACGCACGATTTAGTAGAAGCCCGCAATTTTACAGTGGGAGTTGCAAAATGCGAAAAGCATTTTAAAGGCTTTCAACAGATATCGACATGGTAACCTCGTCCATTGAATATTACGGGCAAGGAGTGGTATTCTCAAACGACTTCTGGATGAGAAGCCCACGTGTATCGTCGGTTATAAGATGTCAAACAAGTTGTCGCGGACTCGGGATATTTTGCAACATCATGTGCGAGGAAGGTATGACAGATATCTTGCACGGATATTGATGTCAGCGTGAGTGATGTCCGAAGGGCGCCGCCGATATCTCGGCATGCGGGGCAGCTGTGAGCGGGTAAATCTAGCAATGTACGCAGAAGGCGCATCTCGTCAAACTTGTCAAATGTCGACATCTACATGAACATTGCTCCCTCCGAGACGAGAAGGCGTATAAATATCTCTCAAATGCTCCAGGTTTTGTGAAATCTCTCGCCCCGAGACACTCCAAGCAGCTGAAAGATCCGCAACCTTACCCGTTCCCAAGTTTGAGCTCTAGAATATCAACAGCTGTACTGCGACACCAGATTCCCCATCCCGGCTGACGCCCTCCATCACTTTTACTTCTTGCCTTTGTGGCTCTCAACATCCTCCAACATGGCCACAGCACGCCGCTCTGTCCACTTCAACCCCAAAGCCAAATCATGGACATCCCCCGCACCATCCTCTTCGGACGTCATTGACCGCTTTCACCAGAGCCTACCAGGCTATAAGCCAACACCACTGGTGAGCCTCGACAGCGTCGCAAAGGAGCTTGGCGTAGGTGCCGTCCACATCAAGGATGAGACCCATCGCTTCGACATGCCCGCCTTCAAGATCCTCGGCGCCTCATGGGGTTCGTTCCGCGCAATTGCGCAAAAGCTGGGCCTGGCCCTTGACTCAGATATTGAAACCGTCGGAAAGGCTGCGGCGTCGCGAGGACTCAAACTGTACGCCGCCACGGAGGGGAACCACGGTAGGGCTGTGGCGCGGATGGGAGCCATCTTTGGTATCACTGCCGAGATCCACGTGCCTGCCACGATGCATCCATCTACGATCGAGTTGATCCAGTCAGAAGGCGCTACTGTCGTCGTATCCGAGGGGAGCTATGAGAAAGCTGCCTTGGAAGCCGAGGCTGCTTCCAAGCACGACAACGGTCTCTTGATCCAGGACCACGCTTTCGGAGACTATCAGGTTGTCCCACAGGTCAGTTATACCTCGCTATCCAAAAGAACCTCATTCTGACTCACGTCTAGTGGATTGTTGATGGCTATCTCACTATGATGAGGGAGTTGGATAACCAGCTCGGTTCCTCCAGCGCTGACTTCGTGGTCGCCCCAGTCGGCGTGGGTTCTTTTGCTCAAGCAGTCGTCTCTCACTTCAAGAGACAAGGAACATCCACCTCTGTCTTGACTGTTGAGCCTGATACAGCTGCTTGCTTGTGGAGGAGTCTCGAACGGGGAGAGTTTACCGAAATCCAAACAAACAAGACGATCATGGCTGGACTCAACTGCGGTGCACCATCAATAATTGCATGGGATCTGCTGAAAAACGGAGTCGAGGCGAGTCTCACAGTCTCAGACTTTGAGGCGCATGAAGCTGCTCTGTATCTTCAGTCCCAAGGTGTCGAGGCTGGACCTTGTGGTGCCGCGACTCTGGCGGCGCTGCGTCGCCTCACGCCTTCCGATAAGGAGACTCTGGGCCTGAACGAAAAGTCAACTGTGGTTATCTTCTGCACAGAGCGCAATAGAGACTATGACATCCCTCACGATGTCTCTGGTGATGACCCTGTTGCCCTCACGCAAACACTAGTCCAGATCAACTCAGCAAGCCCCGACCTGGGTTCTGTCCCAGGCCCTGGAGAAACTGTCATCGCTCGCTATGTCACCGCCTGGCTGGAGCACCGCGATATTGAGTCTCACTGGGTCGAGTACACGAAGGGCCGCCCATCTGTCGTTGGCGTCGTTCGTGGTTTGGGAGGCGGCAAGTCGTTGATGTTTAATGGGCATATCGACACCGTGACGTTGCAGGGCTATGTTGACGATCCCCTTAGCGGTAATATTGTTGATGGGAAGCTGTATGGTCGTGGCTCGGCTGATATGAAGAGTGGTGTTGCGGCCGCCATGGTTGCTCTCGCCAAGGCTAAGAAGCTCAATCTTCGCGGCGACGTCATATTTACCGGTGTTGCTGATGAAGAGGACAAGAGTATCGGAACCGAGGACATCCTGCGGGCAGGCTGGCGCGCTGACGCTGCCGTCGTCTCGGAGCCCACCAACCATGAAATCGCCCACGCGCACAAGGGCTTCTGCAACCTTGAAGTCCAAGTTCACGGCCTTGCCGCCCACGGCTCGCGGGCTGATCTCGGCATCGACGCTATCGTCAACGCCGGATACTTTCTCGCAGAGGTGGGAAGACATGCAAAGTGGCTGCAAGAAGGCCCAGCCGATCCGACACTCGGCACGGGAACGATCCACGCGTCCATTATCTCGGGCGGCGAGGAATCCTCGTCGTATCCCGCTCTTTGCAAGATCATCCTGGAACGTCGCATGATCGAGGGCGAAACGACTGAGACTGTTGAGCGAGAGATCAACAGGCTGATTGCCAAGGTTGCCAAGGAGGTGCCCAACTTCAAGGCAGACCTACAGATACCATTCAGTCGGCCAGTTCAGTTCACTCCTCTGGACCATCCTTTTACTCATCTCGTCACGAGCATCGTCAGCGAGGTCCTCGGCGAAGAAGTCAAGCCAACAGGAGCACCTTACTGGACCGACTGTGCTCTTCTGTCCCAGGCAGGCATCGTTCCCTTGCTCTGGGGACCAAAGGGCGAGGGTCTGCACTCTAAGGAGGAGTGGGTCGAGGTGGATTCGATAAACAAGGTGACGGAGGGATTGATCAAGGTGGCAACTGAGTTTTGCAAGTAGAAAGGAAGAATATTGATAAAGAGAACATGGAGAAATATAAAGTTGAAATTGGCAATGAAGGGAGAAAATTTGCGTGTCTGGCTGGCTACGTTATGCGTGTTACCGCCTTTGATTCCAGTTTCCTCCAAGCATCACGTGGAGCTGCCGGGCAACTGCACTGCAAGATTACACAACATTCCATCACTGCTAAAGAATTTCTATCCTGTTGAATTAGGGCCCTTTCAACGAATGAAGCAAGCTTTTCTGTCTCTTTCTTTCCGTGAGTGATCCATGACGGTTCTCTCCAAGCTCATCCTGATACATGGAACAACTTCACCAAACTAGGTCCTCGAATCCTCCGCCTGAACGCTCTCCCTAATGTCCATGATACTACCAAGGCTGCTGGTTAGTATCTGCCAGAGATGCAAGTGGGATACAAACGTTGTCGCTATTTGAGTCGCCAGTACAGTACAGTCATACAGCCATCAAATTTCGTGTAATTTGTGATACGTGAATAATCGGCTGCTTCTCTGCGCGAACTTCTATGGCAGAGCATTGTAGAGATCTGTGGAGAACCTCAGGGTCTTGACAACGGGCCGCCCCCAGTTGTGGAGTCGTGATGACACAGAAATGGAGGCCATCTATCATGTTGTTCCCCAGTTTATGATCTATCAGGCGAGAGCCACCTGGTTAAGGAAATATCTAGCGACCCTAAGGCCATGTAGATTCTCGTCAAGGGGTTCTGGCAAGACTCGTCATAGTTTTAGCATAAAGAGAAGAGTAAAATGGGGTGAAGGTTCTAATAGCTTTACCATGACTTTATCAATGGTATAACCTAAGTCTCCTCAGAATTTGGGGCAGGGGCAAAGATATCGCTTGACGGCAGACCCAGTAATCCGTGGGAGCCTCCGAATCGCCTGAGCGGCCTCACTCGGCTATCCCGAAGCACGCCCTTGCCCTTCCCCGTAGGAGATGGGGCGCCACACGGATGGGGTCTTCCGTTGGCGGCGTTAGGCGGATGCCACCTTGGTAGATTCCCGAAACGGGCCAAACAGGTGATGGCCGGGTGGGATTGGGCAGGTAGGGTGAAAACGACATTCGAAGAGAGAGCAGATGGCAGCTACCCGATGTTGGAATGCGTCTCTGAAGCAGGGATATCTTGACGAACTAACTTGGTGTGCTTGAGGCATTTGATAGCGTTTATTTACAACGCAAGTGTTACATGAGTTTTCCGTCGTTGGTCACCTCGTACGGGGAAGACGCGATCATCGCTTGTCATGTAAATCCTGTGCTGTTTGATTACGGAACGTCCCTGTTATGTGACGCCGTTCGTTCAAGCTAGTGTCAGACGTTGCTCTGCCTAACCTCTTTATGTCTCTCGTGTTCTCTGGTTGGCTGGTTATCAAAGATTGGCCACCCCGTACAGGATGACAGCCGGTAGAAAACAAAGACATAAAGTTCCAATGCACACCTGCAGCCTACTGCGCCCTCTCGTCACATCAAATGCGTGGAAGCCGCCCGCGTCAGATTCTAGAAGACTAACTGAACCTCGGCCGAGGTCGGCTTTTCTACGCCCTGTTTCACCCCCAAGCGCTCAATTGCAATTATTGGGATTGGCTAGAGGAAGATCATCCAAGGGAGTCCTCCGAGCTTCTGAGCGGTGCGGCTCCCAGCCAACGTGGTAGGTGAAAGGGGCTTACAGCAAATCAGGCCGGCGGCGGCCATGCCCGGCGGCCAGCCGCAATTTAAGCCGAGTTTGGCTGGCCAGTCTCGGCGATCTCCCTGTGAAATTGCCTCTTTAGCCAGCTCAGCTTTACGTAACTCTCCATTTACGTAACTTGTAGCGCGGCGGATCGAACCCGCCAGCGCCGCCAATGCCGCCAATTGCCGCTGACAGGGCACGCATGAGCCAGTCGGTGTCACTCCACTCGTAGCTAATTGTTTCATAATAGCAAAGACACCAAGAAACCATGATTCGAGCATCACCGGCGTGAGAGATATGGAGATGCCCCCCGGCCGACATCATCAGACAGTTACGTACAAAACATGGAGACCTTCCGCGGGCTCCGTCAGCCGTGGGGATACCCCAGTTTCTGGGGAGCTCCGCCTTGATCTGGAGAAGGATATTTAAGTGTCCATGGGGTTGATGGAGAAGTTTTCTCGATCAATTCCTGGGGTCGAGCAAGTTTGCCCTTCCACCTTTGCCTCTATCTATCCATTCGGAAACCCTCAGTATGGAGACCACCCATGACATATCGCAGCAGCCCGCTGCCACGACTACAGCCAAGAACGACTCTCTCAAGGCTGACGACATTGCGAGAATCGACGCTTCCTACGACCAGGCCCTCGGCACCGTCACCGACTTCGAGAAACAGAAAACCGCCGAGGGAGAAGCCCACTTCCGCCGTCTTGGCTGGAAGCGTCTTACCGTCATCCTCATCGTCGAGGCTATTGGTCTCGGCGTTTTCAGTCTTCCAGGGGCTTTCAGAACTCTTGGAGTCGTAGCAGGTACATTTTGCTGCGTGTTCCTGGGGTTCGTCGCCATTTACACAGGGTGGATCGTGGGTAAGATCAAGGTCGCTTATCCCTCGGTCAACCACTATGGTGATATTGGTGGCCTTCTCGGCGGCCGATGGGGAGAGGAGATCATCGGATTCATGTATGTCCTTCAGTTGATTCTCATGACCTCGAGTTATGTCCTCACGGGAACCATCGCCTTCAATGTTCTCAGCGACGAGGGCACATGCGGCTTGGTCTTCAGTGTCGTTTCGGGGATCTTGCTATTTGCGCTGGCTGTAATGCCGTCTTTTACCGAGGCTGCAATTCTGGGCTATATCGATCTTGTTTCCGTCATGTCTGCCATCGGCATCACCATCATAGCTTCCGGAGTCGAAGCTACCAACTCCCCAGGTGGAGTAGCTGGTGGTGACTGGAGCGCATGGCCGGATCCCAACGCTACCTTTAAGGATGGAATGGTTGCAGTTTGCAATTTTCTGTTTGCTTACTCATTCGCCATGTTCCTCACTCCTTTCATGGCTGAGATGCATACCCCGGAGGATTACATGAAGTCGGTCTGGACCCTTGGAATCATCGAGATGGTTGTCTATACTCTCGCCGGTTCGCTAGTTTATGTTTTCGTCGGCATGGACGTTGAGAGCCCTGCTCTGCTTTCTCTCAATGGTGTCCTTCCTAAGGTCGCTTTTGGCCTTGCTCTCCCAATCATCTACATCTCGGGCGCTATCGGCAACACCGTCACCGCGCGATACGTTCATCTCCGAATGTACCGGAACTCCATCGTCCGATTTATCAATACTCCCAAGGGTTGGGTTACGTGGCTTCTTGTGCTAGCAGCCATTACAGCCGTCTCCTGGATTATTGGAGAGGCTATCCCCTTCTTCTCTGATCTTCTCTCCCTCTGCTCGGCCCTCTTCGTTTCTGGCTTCGTTCTTTACATCCCAGCTTATGCCTGGTACAAACTTCTCTTCAAAGGGAGCTGGTTCTCTTATGAGAATATGTTTCACTTCTGTGCAAGCGGGTTCAGCTTTGTTTTTGGCCTGCTTGTCCTCGTTGGAGGAACATACGCGACCGTTAAGGATATTGTGAGTGTTTTCTCGACTGAGTTGTCAGTTTGCAACGCTAACAAACACGATAGCAATACCACTACGAAATCGGTGCATTCCGCACACCATTCTCATGTGAGGCTTGATTGTGCGGTGCAAGGCCGGTACCAGCGCATTTTTGCTCCAGTTACACTCAATATCAAGACATATGTATATAGTCGAAGATAGATGAGAAATCTAGTGTTCAGATGCTATAGATATGCATGTCAAGTTCACAGCGAGCCACCACAATCACTACCACTAGATGTATCAACTAGAACTGTCTTGAATCATTGCACGCCTTATTTACCTCTTTATTCAGGTGCCTTGTAGTCCGATGAGATATTTCCACACGTGCAACCTTGCGGTAGGTATGGTACCAGAATCTAGAAGACCCCGCAAAGCTGTAAATTCGCTCTTAACTAGCCAGGTACGGCAGGCAGCATAATAATACTGATAGATCGTCAATTCCCAATCACTCAGGTCATAATCCCACTCATATAAGTAAACGACAATGATAATTGTTTAGTAACACAAGATAGGCCAAATCCCGGTCCCAACGTCGACAGGGGATCCACGCCTGCATCAGCGTGGGTCAAACTTACTTCGGCAAAACCGGGAGCGGCGATTGTAATCCGGAAATGCTTCGGTGAGTTCCGATTCTAAATCCACCGTGCCGTGGTGAGATCTCCAATCAAGGTTTCGGCAACATGAGATGGAAGAAGGCTGGGAATCATGATGATGATGAATATGACATGAGTTTAACAATCAGCATATCGTGATGCGCTAGTTTTGCCTTATTTGGCTCCGAGGCCTGAAACGGAAGCTCTGCACATGTCGCAAGTGGACATCCTCGGCGCGTGGGCTACCTAGGTCCAAGCTCAACGATGCATTAAACGTGATAACTCCTGCACACTCCCGTCTCAAACCTCCGACTACATGAGTCTAGATATGGAGCCTATAATTGATGAATAATCGAATTACAAACAAATTTGTTCATATCCTCGGCTACAACCTCTGATTCCCTGGTTATGATGCTATGATGTGTTAAGATACTGTGTTATTTGTTGTAGTAGAAGCTGGATAAACAGCACGATAAGAGCTCTGATTCCCAGTAGCTAGTTGACTGTGGTAGTATATGAATTAGATCCGCGCATGTTTCAAAACCTAGGATATATCTTAGCATAATCATGGCTCTCATATAATTACTATTAGGCTAACGTATATGATAAG
>JAADYS010000869.1:0-50048 GCA_012931995.1 Fusarium albosuccineum | reverse complement strand
TAATCAATAAGTTAAATATAATAGAATCCCTAAGTGCGGGTCTAATAGCGGTCATAGGGTTATGGCGGACTTATGGGTCCCCACTCTAACCTTTGCTGGAAAAAAGCAACAACACCACAGCGAGGCACTTGGGCGTTTTCAATTCTAGGCACCACTCGGGATCAACGCCCGCCAGCAGCATAAAGTCACCAATCAGATCACCCACTTGTATGTACCGTCTCCACCGGACTCGCGGAACGTCCCGGCAGACACTCCGTACAGTGTAGATACTGTAAAAAGTCGCCACCTCCTTGCAATCCTACCAATCAGCAATCGCCTCTCCACCAAATGCCGATAATCACCTGACCTACCCCAGACATGCACAAATATGTGCAGAGGCTATGATCGGTGCAAAGTAGTTTTGCACTAAGGCCCAGATGCAGGTACCCAGTGAATTTCACTGGCCTTGAAAAAATACCTATGCGAGGAATCATCGCAGGTACCACAACCGCCACGGATATTATAGCGTCCTTTTTTGGCTTTTTAAAGCAAAGAGCAATAGAACTCACTGGATTACACTGAAAAAATCTCAAGCCCGGTAATGCATTATATTGAACCTTACTGAATCATTTCAAGATGACTCTTGCGTCTAAAGAGGCCACTTTTCCTCTTCTCAAGAGAGGGTAAAAGGGGCTTCCCTTTCTTCCTCAGATGCCTATCGTCAATTTCAATGTTTTAACCTTCGATCTCGGCACCGTCCTCGACAGCCTGAGGCGAGGAATCGGATCGTAATCGATGGGGAAAGGTTGAGAAGGCCATGTGTCTAGCTATAGTAGATCAAGGGTGGGCAGGATGCCGTGTGGGTGACTACACACCAGGCGGAACAATGAAAGTTGCCATTGGAGGCAAGCATAGGGTGATTCGCATAGCAGCATTTTTAACCTCAAAGGGAGTAATTATGGAGAAAGCTAGCTATCACGGAAGAGGCTGTCACCCGAGATATATTAACTTACTGATGATAGGATAGACCTTTGAGCGCCTAGAGAAATGCAGCACACCAGCATGAGGCCGAGCGTTGCAAGAACGTTGGCGTCTCGTATATTCTTTCTGGGAATGCCTGTGCGACTGAGTCTGCATGTCTTTTCTTTCGACAAATCAAACTAAGGCTATCTAAATATCTCATGCTAACAGAAGTATTTGTATAACTTTCACTGTGCTGCCTTGATCTACCTTTTGGTATTGGAATAGGGCAAAAAAACAAAGACTCGAACAGAAGTATTTCGACGGGACTGCCGGCGTCTCTCGGTTTCGATCGTCTCTAAATACCTCTCGTATATCTTAAAGGATCCGCCGTAGACATTCCTCGTCGGATTACCTACCTCGTTCAAAAATGTTCAGGCAGAAGCTACGGTGGACGAATAGGAAGAGGTCAGCGAGAAACGCCAAGCGATTAAAACTGCCAACGTTGAGACTTGAAGCTCGACAAAGTCTATCAAGGTATTTTAATTGCCACTTGACAAAGAGATGTAACTACTCTAATCACAGGCTACCTCAGTCGTCCAAATCAGCATAGCCATGTTTCACCCAACCTATCCACCATCGCTGAATTAGCCTAGAAGTTCAGTCACCATGCCAACTAGTAACTGTAACACCTTGCCGTATCTATATAGGTGGCTAATAACCTAATGATCTCTAATCCTGTTCCCCGTACCTAGTCGTGCCGTCCGAAAACTCTACCGTTGTCTCTTCGCCGGATCCGATGAGGAAAATGCCAAAGATGGCACTCAAGGTTTGGACCAAGCTAGACTACAGCGGTGATTGATTCTAGAAGGAAACTGTTATGCAGGGATTTATTTATCTTGTTACGCTTTTCCTGGTGCGACATTCACTTTCTTATCCCAATTAGTCTTAAACCATTTCTAGGTAGGATGCTACCAAACAGCAGCCGGAGATGTGGCAGTAATTTAGATCTGACTTAGTGAAGATTATTTGTTTTCTGACGGCTTGGTCACCATCTACTTACGACCTAAGAAGCGAGTTGTACGGGTTACTTTACGAAGCTTGAGGTGAGTTGTCACTACTGCGGAAGTAAAAAGTGTGCAAAATCGGTCGAAGGTCATAGGTCGTGATGAACAGGTAAAACTAGGACATGATCGCAATGTCAGCTGAAAATCCCAATCTAGCCTAGAAAAGATCTCGTGTAAAGCGGTAGTATCATCATCCGCCTCAAAGAATCCAGAGCTTCTAGAAACCCTCAAAGCCCTCGTATCGAGATGGTGTCTATAGGGTAAGGTGGTCGCAGCCTTGCCCGATTCGGTCTAGCAGGTGGCCACGAGACGCGCCCACTTAGCAGCTGAAACACTGCAATGCACGCTCCATCATCCTCACCTGTTGCGTCTCGCGGACACTCGCAGATGGCATCCCAGCTGGACAGTAACGCCCTGCGGAAGAAGAGGCT
This sequence comes from Fusarium albosuccineum, assembly GCA_012931995.1. Classification (NCBI taxonomy): domain Eukaryota; kingdom Fungi; phylum Ascomycota; class Sordariomycetes; order Hypocreales; family Nectriaceae; genus Fusarium; species Fusarium albosuccineum. Next base: position 47,611 of record JAADYS010000869.1, on the reverse strand, counting down.
TCGGAAGCCCCGTGGCCGGGGTTTGCGGACCACTACCGGCTGGTGAGCCAATCCTCGCCCATCTATAATCCGTCTAACATCAAGTTGTCCAGTCTCACGTGCCGCAAGAGGCACAAGAAATGCGACGAGAGACGCCCAGTCTGCGGCCCTTGCACGACGAGATGTCGCGACTGCGTCTACTCAGACACGGCGTCAATGCCAGAGACGCAGTCCCAGTCTGCGGATGGCGACGACCAACATGGCTCAGACATGCCGGCATCCTCAACTCCCACCGAGCCGCTGACCTTTCCTCCCAACGTACAACCGCCAGACGCTCCCTTCTCGACATGGTCCCCGGACTCGGCCTTCTGGACAACCGACTTTGCATCGACGCGATGGCTGGATCTGCTGGCAAACGACGCTGCGCAGGCTGACAGCGGATTCTCACTTGCGCCCACTCCTGCCCCGAGGGAGGGCGATGAGAGACTCACGCAAGCAGCAGATATTGAGAGCCTCCATACACGGCTCTCAGAGGTTGTTGCTGCTGAGCGCAAGTCTTGGCAGGCTGATGCGGATGCGACCCTGACAAGTCATGAAGCTGGCCTTTTACGGCACTTTGCTGAACGGTGTGCATCATGGCTGGATCTGTTCACTCCCCAAAGACTCTTCTCTACCTACGCGATTCGGTTGGCACTCCGGAACGCTGGCCTCATGAAGGCCATCTTGGCCCTTGCTGCAAGACATCATGCAAAGCTACCCCAGTCCGGGGATCAAGACTCGCACAATTTGTCCGGTGCAGCAGAGAATGGATGGATCCGCTACTACTACGAGACCCTGCATTACGTGCAGGAAGCCCTCACATACAACAGTTATACCAACTCGGAGGAGCTCCTGGCCACGGCCATTGTCATTTCGTCATACGAGATGCTCGACGAGTCTGACGGACAGGGAAACTGGCAAAGACATCTGAAAGGCGTCTTCTGGATCCAAAGATCGCAAAACGTAAACGGTGCCTCGGGCGGTTTGCGGCAAGCCGTCTGGTGGGCTTGGCTCCGGCAAGATATATGGGCAGCGTTTCGAGAAAAGAGGCCTTGCCTCAGTTTCTGGGTTCCTCTCGAAGAATACCACGAACTTGATAAGCATGGGCTAGCGAATAGGGCCATCTATCTGCTATCCCAGGCTGTCAATTACTATGTGCACTCGCGTGCCGTTGGAATGAATCCCATGGCCGATCCATCTGCGCCCTTGAACTTGAGCCAGGTCAAGGAAAAGCTGCTCCGGAATATAGGACAGTGGAAGACTTGTCTTGGAAATCAGTACAAGCCTCTCCCAACACCATCGAGCCCTGCGGATGTCTTTACCAGGCTTTGGATACATCCGCCGCAGTTTGGAGTTGCGCTACAAGCTATCAGCTTTGCGCAGATCCTGATTGCTCTTCACAGTCCAGCTTTGACGGGTTTCAACGGGTATTTGAGAATGCAGAGGACTCTATCTGAAGCAGTGGATACCATATGCGGTATAGCCATTGAGTTAAAAGAGGAAGGTTGTCAAATAATGTCTGCCCAGTGTCTTTACGGCGCTGGACTATGTGTGCAAGACCGCGCGAAGCAGGACAAGATATTGTCACTCATAGAGGCTTGTGAATCGAGAGTTGGCTGGGCGCCCATGGCTACATGGAGGGATGACTTAAGACGCGAGTGGGCACAGGCAGACGACGCGTGAAGAAGCATAAGACAAATAGTAACCCTTGGATGCTTCCCAGCCTCGAGTGATCTCGTCTGCAATGAGATGCAAGGCCACCCCGGATCCATGGACCCGCAATGCCACCGCGTCTCGAGGCACTTGTACCCACACCTCCACCAGCTCTCGGCATGGCCCGCTAAGGATGGGACCCTGAACCTGTTCAGCTCCTTGAATGCGGTATCGGCGACCGTTGTGATCATCTCGATGCGATGTTTTCTTCGGCCAGTTATCGTATTGCTCGAGTCATTCACGAGCGCGTCAATTGTCTTAATCACCATATGTTAGACAAGGCGTGAGATGCAGTGAAATCGCCGACCGGGACATGGACGACCTCGCAAGTAACCATGCGATGCAAGAAATAGCGTTTCAAATTGTTCCCTCTATTTATTCCATGATGTGAAAAGAGACAATTGAGTGTCTTGTGCGCTCCCTGAAGCCTCAACTCAAAGGCCGTCCATCTAGATACCCCATTCATTATACTCATTGACCATTCGTCCCATCACTTCTCCTTACCAAGCACCGACAATACCGGCTATAGGGATATCGATACCTGTTGTGTACGTCGCTGTCTCGCTGAGCAGATAGACATAGGCACCACCAAGCTCCTGGGGTAGCGCAAGGCGAGGCATGCCACCGTAGTACTTCATCTTGGTGTCCCAATCGGGGGCCGTCTCGACATAGTAGGTCAAGGCTGTCTTGACGAAGCCGGGAGAGATGCTGTTTACTCGGATGCCGTGCTCGGCCCACTCCATGGCCAGGGTATGCGTCATGTTGCGAACAGCGCCCTTTGTGGCGCCGTAGGGAGCTGAAGGGGCAGCCTGTTGTCGGTTAGCTAGCAATTATTTTCGTCGTGTGGGAATCTACTCACCCTGTTCGGTCGGTAGGACGTCATGCTAGCTGTAAACACAATGCTGCCCTTACACCCCAGCTTGATAAACGCCCTCGCCGCAGCCGTAGCACAGTTCCACGCCCCAAAGACATTGAGCCTAAAGAGCTTCTCAACCTGCTCTCCCGTGAACTCGAGGGCTGGCTGGTGCTTGGTAGCTCCGGCATTGGCCACCATACCATCAAAACGACCCTTGGCAGCAATGATGGCATCAATGGCCGCAGTGACACTCTCCTCGTTTGTGACATCGCATTTCTGGAACTCGAGCTTGCCGGGGAAGCGTTTTAGTAGGGCTGCAAAGTGCTCTGCGGGCTCGGAGATGTCGAGGCTGTAGACGCAGGCGGCGTCGTTGGCGAGGCAGACTTCGGCGATTCCTAGACCAATGCCTTGGTTGGCTCCGGTGACTAGGGCGGTTAGCAGCTGTCAATGGAGCCAAAGAGTCTAGAACATACTGGCAATGACCTTGTTTTGCAACGAAATCTTGTAATCGTGGTCGGGACCGGGGAGAGTGCTGAGCGGCGCGGAGCCGTTGGCATTGCTTGGAATAGCGGCAGAGTTGCCGTTCGTATCGGAGGAGCCCGTCATTGTTGCTGTGTGTGTCGCTGTCTCGTCGCGATTTGGGAATGGACAAGATGAAGAGTGTCGGGCGGTAGAAGATGACAATAGTTAGAAATGAAACTCAATCTAGATGCACAAGAAACAAAGTAGAGCTCAATCCACGACTTGAGCATATAAATGTTAAACCCGCATGCCCAAAGGCCGTCTTGTACCGGAGCGACAAGGGAGAGCTTCTCGACTTGGAGCTTCATCAGTCGATCGCGCGTCATGTACATGGGTCGAAACGCACTTGACCCAAAAAAGAATACGGGTGCCGCGTCTCGGGGACACAGCTGCCCTCGAGACGCGGCATCGGCTCACTCCTCTCCGCAATAGCATCTACTCCACATCCCGCTAGATCCACTTGGGGTCACTTCCCCGGCTCCAGACAACGGAGCATTATGGCTGGGAATCTGGGGTCCCCGCTAGGAGCTCAGCTCGGTCAATGATGGACCTTGTCCCTTTCCAGAGAACTTGGTCAGATGTTGCGCAGCCAGGGTTGCAACTCCTGGATTGTTGTCGAGTACTTAAATATTATGCGTCAGCCGGGTTGAGACACGGACACATCTTTCCGTAGATCTCTCAGCGGCTTTATCTCTCACTCAAGAAGTTTCTGCCCCTACAGCTTCATTGGATACACCGCCCCTGACGGAGGACTTGGACAAGATGGACAAGATGAGTATCGAGCACGCCGACGATGCCATCGATGTCAAAGACAGTTCCTCTGGGACCGACGCGTACACGCCCGGGACTGAGGAGGAAAAGAAGCTCGTTCGCAAAATCGACCTCTACATCTTGCCCATGATGTGGATCATGTACCTCCTATCCTACATGGACAGGACAAAGTGCGTCTTTGCCATTGCATGCTTCTGGTGTGTGCTAACAGGAAACCAGTATCGGAAACGCCAAGATCGCCGGCATGGACAAAGACCTCAACCTCGACTCCAACAAGTACTCGATCGTCCTAGTCGTCTTTTTCGTCGGATACGTCGTCTTCGAAGTCCCATCAAACATGATCCTTACGCGAACGCGCCCCAGCCGTTATCTCCCCGGCATCATGTTTGCCTGGGGCGCAGTGACAATTGGAATGGCCTTTACACCGAGCTACGAAGCTCTAATCGGACTTCGAATCCTCATGGGCACGCTCGAGTCAGGTTTTGCCCCTGGCGTTTTACTCCTGCTGTCTTCTTGGTACAAGAGCGAGGAGCAGAGCAAACGATTTGCGGTGTACATTTCAGCTGCTATCCTGTCTGGAGCCTTTGGCGGCCTCCTGGCTGGTTCCATCACTAGTGGCCTCGAAGGCGTGCATGGCAAAGCAGGTTGGCGCTGGTTGTTTGTGGTTGAGGGTGCTGCGACGATGGGGTGCGCCATAATTGCGCTCTTTGTGCTTCCCGACTTTCCTGCAACAACCTCCAACCTAAAGTTTAGCCAGGCTGAGCGAGACTTGGCCGTTCGAAGACTGCAGAGCGATAGACAGCAGGTTGCGACTGGGGAGGACAAGATGGGCCCTTGGCAGGCGTTTAAGCTGAGCATGACCAACTGGCGTACTTGGCTTTTCGTTGTCGGTTACATGGCAAGTTGCCTCTACAGTCTGTTGTTCTAGCTGCTAACTAACACTTCAAACACAGGCCATTGTCGGTTCTTCCACCCTGTCTTATTTTTATCCGACTCTCGTCAACGGTCTCGGCTACCAAGCTACAACTGCTCAGTACATGACAGTCCCCATCTTCGGCGTAGCATTCGTCATCACGGTAATCACTGGATACCTGGCTGATAAAAAGAACGAGTGGCGAGGTGTCATTCTATGCGCCTGGATGACCGTGGCCATGCTATGTGCCATCATCACCTGCGTCGTCTACGACTTCAAGGCTCGCTATGCGCTGCTCGTCATCATGGCTGCTGCACTCTGGGCCTCGAATGGCTTGTCTCTGTCGTATGCGTCCGCCACGTTCGGGTCCATGCCTAACGAGACTCGTGCCATTTCGCTCGCGTTTGTTAATGCTATGGGTAATCTGGCGCAGATCTATGGAGCTTACTTGTTTCCGTCCGAGGATAAGCCAAAGTATCTCAAGGGATTCGGTGTCATTAGTGGGCTTTGCTTCACGGGAGCTGTATCTTATATTGCGTTGCATGTTTTGCTCAAGAGAGCAGCCAAACGCTACCAAGGCTAGAATTAGTGGCACAGAATACGTGTCAGCTATATAGAACGAAACACCTAAGAATAAGACTTTCGGGCAATTCGTATAAGGTCATTCCTCTACTAAACCGGGGCAGAATGGGGATTTTTTAACCACGCGTGGGGTGTCAAAGAGTTAACAAGTGTCTCATAGTCAAAAAGCCTAATTTCCAATAAACTGGCAGGGCTCTCTTTTAGTACATTACTTGTGAGTTATAGATTATCTACCCCTTGAATGAGGATCTTGACCTACCGTGGCTGGTGTACGTCGGCACGTGGCTGCGACGCCACAAGAGCCGTTTCCGTACTACCCTAAAGCAGAGCGTTGAAGGATAATATTGCTGCTTCTTACGTGAGAAAATCGCTCAGAATTGTCATATCACACTGTATAGTTATTGTGCTCTTTCACCCCCCTAGTTGCGACACGATCTGGATCCATCTATCTGCCTGCATCCATCTTGGTACATGAGCGCGAGTCGTCCTTGTTTTAGCGCCTCAGGCAGGCATAAAGTCGACTTGCTAGAACGCGGTCCATGAAGCCAGGGTTGTGGACTGTTGGCGCGTCGCGGTAGAAACGCGTTACTTGAATCACGCGTCACGGCACAGGATTGTGGCGGCGACACCCTTGTCTATTAGGTTTGTGGCTGTAGCCTTAAACCTCGAAATTTACTGGTACCTCTTAACAATTTCTTGTTTAATCTGTCCCTACTTGTTTGTTTAGTGCCCACACGTGGCTCCTCGATCCTCCATGTCCCGCCCCTGTCGATGAAACATGCACAGGTATGACAGATTACTGGACAACCGTTCAATTGCTTAGTGCACACCCTCGTGCACATAGTCGCTGAGTTTAAGCTTGAGATTAACTCTTTTGACGACTATCGCGCGTTGGTTCCATCTGCTGTCGAGGTAATGCCTTCACGGATTCAGTATACTGTGTAGGTGCTTCACACCAAGCACACCTCATATGTCACTTCTAGGAAGTCACAACTGTTTTAAAATTGCCGTAAATATCAGAAGTAACGCGCGATCTCGTATCACATTCATTTATTTTCATCACAAAATTCAAACCATTGCGACATTGACTCTCACATGATATGAGTCGGCAATTATGAGCGCCATATCTAACCGGGATGATCCAACGTCTAGTCTCCCAGTTGTCAACTGCACAGTCAGGCCAACGTCACCAAGAGTTAAGATCCATTCGACTAGGCGGTCTGTGTCGAAGATCATTTCGGTGAACCCCAAGGCATCCAGGACAACAGAAATGTCACAATAGCGAAACACATCCGGAGCACATTGCAAAGGGCATTCAAGTCTCTCCAGACCGGCGATTGGAACGAAGTCCACACCAGAATGAGCCGTGAATGGGTCGGAGCGTGCGCCCTGGAGGCAGATGTGGTAGATCGGGAAATGCTGAGATGTTGGCGGCAGTGCTCATCAAGTCGTGTTTGCGCCACCAAGAGTTCTTCCTCTAGCTTTTGCCGTTCCAGCTTCGCTTGTGACTGCTGCGCTGGTTTGTGCTGGTCACGATGATCTTTGCCACGTAGCCGGTCATTCTCTGCCTGAAGCTTCTCCAATTCTTGCTGCAGCGTCACGTTCTGATCGCGCAGTCTTCGAAGATTTTCCTGTTGGTGTTGGTAATGAAGTCGCTGCAATCGCTGCAATCGCTGTATCTCTGTCAGCCGGGCCACTTCTCTCTGGTCGCGCGCCTTGTCGCGTTGGTTCCCATCCTGTAAGACTTTGACGAGAGTTGACACTTGCTGTTGTTGGCGCTTGACTTCGTGAGGCCCCTCTTGTTGGTGCGTGCAAAGCCAGCAACCGACTTTCGACTCGGAAGCTTGGCTTCTTCGCTTCGAATCATCCTTACCAAGGTGGCTGTGGTAATAGCACAAGCTCTTGGAAACCTGGTTGGCGGGTTTGCTGGAGTTCATGGCGCCGAAGGTGTTGAACGGAAGCGTGTCAGAAGTTGGCAGTTTGAATGGCGGCTGGATGATGGAATGGAAATGGAACAGAACTTACGTACTTTTATGTTTGAGGAAGACCTTGTTCATGGAACGACTAAGTAGTCTCTGTTTCCCGCACGTCATTCGAACATTTGACTGGTCAACATGTGTCATTGTTGAATAATGTCGTAATGATCTTTTGATTGAGCTACACGCGCCAACCGAGCCACAACTAGCATTAGAAGAGATATAAATTCACAAACTCCATGGTCCTAAAGAAGAAAAGCCTGCAAAAAGCGTCGGCAACATACATCGTAGACGAGTACCATTGTCACGCTGTAGGATTGTTTGCGCAGGACATCTGTTATCCAATGTTTTATGCAGAGCCTCGGGCCAAGATGAAATTGATAGCTGCGTTTCTCTGTCTCTGTTGGGCCTACATGAATTCCTGGCCACAACTTGCGCCTGGAACATGAGACAAAGCCTGATGGCTTTGTCTCTCTAATACAAGAGTGAACAGCTACCGATGTGTATTGGCAAAGCAATGGTTTTGCTATTCGGGATTAATTAGTAACGCTTATCCCTATTATAAAGACAGCCTTTATTGATGAATTAAGATGTTAAGCTTGTCAAGGCAGTTGAGTGGAATCCAGCAATAGCAACAAATATGTTCTACGCGGGGTAGCTGAACGAAACACACGGCGAGCCGGGCGAGATGTCAGTCCAATTCGCAGTGATAACGCAAGGATCCGAGGAAGAAGGCAGCCCTTTTTAAGTNNAACTGTGTTCTTTGTTGTGGCTGCTGACGTCTCTGTCTGCAGCAAGAAAAGTTAATCTAGAAGAAGTTCGCAGTGATAACTGCCACCTGGAGTTGTAATTTACGTTGCATAATAGGAATTGGCATGGCTTACTTGGCCCTGCAGCTCAGACGGATCAAGTTGCAAGCTGGGTTATTCACGTGCCAGTTTTGTAAAGATACAGCTGCGCTGGTGCCCAATTCTGCACTTTTCACCCTGGCTGAGCTGAGGTGGCTTTGAACATGTGATCATTGTATTGGAAGGTGGCTTTCTTGGCACTATCCGGTCTCTCATGCAGGCCACCTCACAGTACAGGGATTGTGAGAGGCTGCATATCAGGCTGCCAGCTATCTCTCAGGAGGGTGTCAGACAACGTGCGTGGCGCGACGGATACGTGGGTCTGGGAGAGTCTTAGATCCCCAGCCTTTTTTTTCTCTTCCTGTTCTTAGGTATTTCCTTTCAACGACTCCGGTATTGAAGAGTTGTCTTAATTCTTCCTGAATAAAATCTTTTGGAACACTTCACACATAAATTGCATTATTTACGAGCTACCATAGCGGCCCAGCCGCAATGAACTCATCCACCAGCGCCAACACGGGCGTGGTGGAACGAGAACCTCTGACAAATGACAAATATACTGTGGGATGGATCACCGCTCTTCCCCACGAAACAGTTGCCGCGGAGGCTACCTTGGACGAATGGCATGGACGAAAACCTCTTTTCCAGCACCCGTCGGACCGGAATCTGTACATTCTTGGTCGAATCGGGGATCACAATGTCGCTATTACATCTTTGCCTGCTGGAGTCATCGGGACAACTTCTGCAACCACAACCGCCATGCACATGCTCACAAGCTTCCCATCCATTAGGATCGGTCTAATGGTAGGTATCGGTGCAGGCGTCCCCAAAATCAGGAGAAACCGCAAGACCAACAAAGACTATGACGTCCGCGACATACGACTGGGTGATGTTATCGTTAGCCAGCCTAGCGCCACCCACGGAGGCGTAAAGCAATACGACTTGGGGAAGGCGATTGCTGGGGGAGATTTCCAGCCCTCAGGGTTTCTAAACAGTCCACCGAGAACTCTTCTCAATGCAGTCGCTGTTCTTCGCCAATTACACGAGAGTGGAAAGACGCGCATGCCTGCTGTGATACAGGGAATTCTCGAGAATCTCACCAATGCGATACCGTCGTACGAGTACCCTGAGATGGAACCCGATCGTCTGTTCGAAGTTACATACGAACATCCAGAGAATGAAGAGACCTGCGACGATTGTGACGAAGCGAGAGAAATAACGCGACTTGATCGAAAGACAGACCATCACAGGGTTCATTGTGGTGTCATTGCCTCGGGAAACCAAGTCATCAAGGATCCGGCCTTGAGAGATCGTCTTGGAAACGATTGCATTTGCTTCGAGATGGAAGCTGCGGGTCTTATGAATGATTTCCCTTGCCTCGTCATCCGCGGAGTATGCGACTATGCAGACTCACACAAGAACGACTGCTGGCAGAGGTACGCAGCTGTTGTGGCGGCAGCCTGTGCGAAAGAAATTTTACAGAATATCCCGGAGGTCGAAGTTGAGAAGGAAGAGCCAGCGAAGGAAGTTATGCAGGCGGGTACGCGGACCCCTCCTGGTACACTGTATGAATTGAAGCCATAGCTAACGTTCTTGTTGAATGTAGTGATGGAACTATCGAAAGATATCAAAGAACTCAGCCAGGAACTAGACGACACCAAGCGCAAAGAATTCCTTGAATTGCTGTCACCAGGAGACTACACCCTCAAGTACCACGATTCAATCAACAGGCGACAACCAGGGACCGGTGAATGGTTTTTAGAATCACCTGAGTATCAAGACTGGGTAAACAAGGACCAGCAGACCATTTTCTGCCCTGGTATACCCGGAGCAGGCAAAACAATTATGGCATCTATCGTGATCGAAAACCTCACCAAAAGGTGTTGGAACGACCCAGATGTTGGAGTTGCCTATTTCTTCTGCGATTTTAACGACCGAGAAAATCAAACCACTGGCAGCTTTGTCGCAAGTGTGTTGAAGCAGCTCTTGAAAAACCGTTCACGTTTCCCAGATTGTCTTGAGACCCTTTACGAGAGGTACAAGTCGTCTAAAACTCGACCGACGTTGGAGGAAGTTATGCCCACCTTGGGTTCAGTCTGCGATCTATATTCAACAGTATACATCGTTATAGATGCTCTGGATGAGTTCGACGTATCTGGTGGACAACAAACAGAGTTTCTGAACGCAATTGATGGCTTGCGGGCCCGACGGACGGTGAACCTATTCGCATCCTCAAGAGACATCCCGAATATCGGGGATAGATTCAAAGAGTGCACCAATCTGAAAATTCGAGCACAGAACACTGATATTGAGAAATATCTTGGTGATTATTTGCCAACTCTATCAGGAGTCATCCGCGATGACGTATTACTTCAACAAGAAGCGAAAGACGTCATTATCAGAGCGGTACCGGGAGTGTACGAAGAACATCCAATTCTGTGTTACAAGTTCCTGACCATTTTTTACTAGATTTCTTCTTGCAAGACTGCATGCAAACTCGCTAGACGGAACGACCACCCCCAATGGTGTTCGTGACAGACTAAAAGCCCTTTCCCAGTCAGGGCTTTCATACGAGGAGGCCTATAAAAGTGCACTGAACAGAATCCAGAGCCAACGTCCTGACTTCGCCGACCTCGCTAGAAGGGCACTCTCTTGGGTTTCACGCGCTAAGCGCTTGCTGTCGATACGGGAGCTTCAACTTGCTATGGCTATGGGCGAAGCAAGAACCGAACTCGACAGTGGCAACTTGACACCCATCAAGCACATCATCGCGTCATGCGCGGGACTGGTCGTTATCAATAAGAAAGAAAGAGTGAGACTTGTTCATTATACCGCACAGGAATTCTTCATGCGAACCAAAGAGCCTTGGCTGGGTTCCCCAGATTCGGAAATCATGACGACCTGCCTGAGACTTCTTCTATCCAACTCTTTTTGTTTGTGTATTACCTCAAGCCCATGTTCCCACCAGCTTCCTTCATCTTTCTTCAATGATAATCTCAAAGATTCATGGCAGGAAGCACAATCGCTGCCGGAGCTTTCCAGATACGCAGCACACAACTGGAGCAAGCATGCAGAGGAAGGCTACACGGATAACAAAGGTCTCATTCTTGGATTTATCAACAAGGACTATAAAATCCGCGAGGTCGCTTACCAAATGAATCTAGCCCGCGTTACTCCCAGCTCCCAAGGTGTCAAGCCCGAGTTGCCACAAGTGTCGCCATTGCACCTTGCGGTACACTGGGATTTCATGGAGCTTATGAAGGACCTCCTCAATAAAGGACACGATCCTAGACAAGGAGACACCTATGATCGAAGCCCTCTGTCTTGGGCAGCAGAAAAAGGACTTGATGCGATAGTGAAAACTTTGCTTGATGTGGATAGCACCATCGCCAATGCAAGAGGCCAAACCGGCCCCAGCCTCATCCACAACTCACCTAACCGGTTCAACCGTCTACTTTTACGGATTGACCCGAGGGCGCCCCAGCGTGTGTTAAAAAGGAGAGAGTACGTCGAGCAATGCGGTGCAACTCCTCTATGGTACGCCGCTCTCAACAACCACATCGCTGTGGTTAGGCTATTGCTTGCTGAATCAGCCGTTGATCCAAACCTGCCTGATCTTGCATACCATACTACTCCGTTATGGTGCGCCTCAGCGATGGGCAATATGGAGGTGGTTATGGAGTTTGTTAAGCACGACAGGGTCATACTCGAGAGTGCTGATGAGGATCACGGCCTCACAGCCCTCAGCATTGCAATAATTTCAAAACGGGACGATGTCGCATCCTTGCTTCTGGAACGGGGTGCGAATATAAACTCCATTAGTGAAGATGAAAGCACACCTTTGATACATGCTATCAACTCGGGCAGCACTGCGATTGCCAAGCTGCTCCTCAGACAACCCGGGGTCAACATCAATGCTGTAAACCAGAGGGGCTACACGGCTTTTGTTATGGCAGGAAGGTGTAGGAATAGTGACATCGCCAAACAGCTCCTTGATAAGGGTCTAGCTGCTGCGCACGTATTTGACCGACAAATTGGATTTACTCCTTTAAATCTCGGTGTCAGGTACCTACAAGCAGTCGGAGCCGGACTCTTCTTTAGTGGGCAAGAAGCTGTAACAGAGACGGCGCTGACACTCGCTGCTTTCCACGGGGACCTTGCTTCATTACGGGTGTTGCTTATCTCTAACGCGGCTCCAAACGAGACAAACGACCGTGGTGACACAGCGCTGGCCCTAGCAGCGTCCGAGGGTCACGTCGAAGTGGTCGAATTGCTATTAGAGAGGGGTGCTGACCCAAATGTTCAAAATACGTATGGAAAGACAGCGCTGGTACACGCTTCCCTGGGTGGTTATGGGGAGATTGTTGAAGAACTTCTGGAGAGGGGTGCTGATTTAAACATCCAAGACGGCTATGGAAAGACAGCGCTGATACTCGCTTCTCTGGGTGGTCATGCAAAGATTGTCGTAGAGCTTCTGGAGAGGGGCGCTGATACGAACATCCAAGACCACTATGGAAAGACAGCGCTGATATACGCCTCTCTGGCTGGCTATGAGGAGATTGTTGAAGAACTTCTGGATCACGGGGCGGACAAATATTTAATTGACAGGACAGGTCATACGGCAAGATCCTATGCTTCCGAAAAGAGAAATGAGACTCTGGTTTCGATTCTATCAAGGAGGGAGTTTAATGATCAGGATCGAAGGATGCTTTCTCATGCATTTAGGATCTACGCTGAAACGTTAGAAACAATACATGGCAGGTAGAAATTTATTATAGTTAGTTCTAATAACACCTATCCTCAAAACTTTAGCTTTGCTTTTAGCAAATCTCGTGATTCACGTATAATAGTGATGACTGCTGATTCCTCTCGTTCTATGCTCTTAGATGTGGTGGTGCAACACCTTTTAGCAAAATAAGACATTGGTGGGCACAAAGTAGCATTTTGAGTAGCCAATGCCATGCAGGAAAGTGACTTTACCAAAATCAACCTCTCTCATTACACCACCAGAAGAGTGTGGTATTATTATTAGATCCTAACTGCAAACCCCAGCCTTCCGTTTTAGTAGGCACATTTCTATCATGATTCCAGGACCGAATGCGCACGCAACAACGTGGTCTCGTACACGGCCGCCAGGCGCAAGTTTGTCCATTTCAATTTCCCGAAGACGATCCATGACACTAAAAATAGACGCCGAGCTAGAGTTGCCGTGGTGGATATAACGGTCGTAGCTGGCTCGCATGTGCTCGGGCGAGATGCCAAGCACTCTCTCAACTCCGGCTAATATGGAAGCGCCGCCGGGGTGCATGGCCCAGTCAAAGTCTTGTGCAGAACTGCAAGCTGATATTGGCGGTACTGTAGCCAACAGGTCTTGGTACGCTGAGGGAATTGCCGAGGAGGTGAGCTCAGGGACTCTTTGTGATAGATTAACTTTCCAGCCTATGTTGAGTGTCAGTGGAAGAATGACCCAACCAGACGTAACTTAGCTACCATGTGGATCAATGTCAAATCCGAGATCATGATCAGAATCGGGTATAAGGTTCTGGGTCCAACCCAACAACTCGTAGACAGGCCTGCCCAACTTCCCAATACCATTGCTCAAAATAAGGGCGCTTCCACAATCCGAAAACAAGGCAACGCCAACCCTGGTTTGTTGAAGGTCGGATATGCTGTCTAATTCACTCCGCACCAGCGGTGTGCTGATTTCGAGTGCGAGACACAGTATTCGAGCTGGCTTGTTCAAAGCCGAATAACCCAGAGCTAGATTTGCAGCCGTTCGAAGGGTAGCCAATCCACCACTGCACGCGACACCATGAAGTAAGACCTTTTATACGTTGGAATTGAGCCCCAAGGTCTTGGCTACGTAGTGATCAAAGCCTGGGTTGGAGCTGTCTGTGCAAGTTGTGGAAACAAGATGGGTGATTTCGGACATGTCGAGGCCGGCTTCAGCAATCGCCTTCCGCGCAGCTGCCACCGCCAAGGGGACTCCATCACTAAAGAAGACTTTGTTGAGGTCCGATATGAGCGGGGCTTTTGTGCCGTTTACTAGAGGATGGTCCTCGGTGCCGATCGATGATCTCGTCTCAATCCCTGTAAAGCGATTGATTGCGAGAGTCTTGGTCATGCTGTACGCGAGTCAGAGGGTGTACAAGCTAAACGGTGTAGTTTAACTACGACGGAGATGTTGGGTAGAATCTTTTGCTGATAACATCAAGGGTGTCTGGCTTTAGAGAATGTGGAGGGTACTGCGTGCCGACACCGAGGACCGAAAGGCGTAAATCGTGTGACATGATCAGCTACCACGCATATAAGAGCAAAGGCAATAATTCAGAACGGAGGTATTGGCAAAGAAGAAGAAGCTGGCCGGGTAGTTACGATGTACCTTGAGCAATACTAGAGGCCATCATTTAAGTATTAGCTATCAACCTTCAACAATGGATTCCGTGCCATAGCAAGACCTTGTTGTGGACCACATACGAGAGCGAGTACACCCGAGAAAGCGAATACGAGGACGCTAGAAAGGCTTATACCGGCAATTTTCCACGTGCCTATCAGCCGCTCCCCTGGAGCCTTGTTTGAATGTGACCCGTGGGAAGGCGGCTGAGTGCCGTTCATCTCCTACCTTGGTTATTACGACCGGGTCAACCAGACCCCGGCGGCACGATTGAGCGTTCCGCTACAAAGTTTGTCCTTGTCCACTGGAAAGCCTGGTGTAACTGACTCAAAGCTTGGACGTTCTTCTCGTTGGAGAAATGAGGCTAGCTCTATTGGTATTGTTGTTTAGAGTCACAGTTGTTATGACACGCATGCAGGCAATCCCAAGACCTAGCGATCGCGATAGTATTAATAAGCTGATGATAAGATAGACATGCTAAACTCCCCGGCTTGAAATCTATGTCTAAATGGTGGATCGTACAATATTCTTCCCTGCAATCATTCCGGGCCCTTTCTCAGTGAAAAGCGTCTTGCCTTTGACGGTGCTAACGATGAAGCTAGGAACCTGAAACTTCAGAAACTGCCCCACGCCTTTTTTCCTACCCAGCGTGACAAAGATCTGGGGGGTAACTCCTGGCTTTAGCTCTTGAATGTCACCGTCTGATCCCGTAAGAACGGCATTGAGATTCCTGGCGAGGAGATGGGTTTGGTTCTCGGCGTAGATTAGTTGATTGCTTTCAAGATTCCCGACGTCTCCGACTCCCCAGATGTTTGCGGACCCCTCCGCCCGCAAAGCTCTGTCTAACTTTATGTACCCCCGATCATCCAGAAGTTGGTGGGGCATAAATGTAGTGTTGGGTCGTATGCCGAAAAGGGGTAGATATAGATCTGTTTGGTGACTTTCACCATTGGACAGATGAATGCGCGCCTGAGATCCATCCTCCGTGACTGTCTGAACCCGTGAGTTGAGGATCAGCTTCACGCCCAATGCTTCCAACCCTCGTGTCGCTGCTGTCCGGATGTCCATCCGCAGCGATGGGAGGGGAGCCTCGCCTTCGACTATGAGTGTGATTTGCTTCCTTTGACCATAGGTGTAGGCAAGTTCGGCTGCTGTTTCGACACCTGTTGCTCCGCTCCCAGCGATGAGAATCGAAGAGGCAGATTCTATCTTGTTCTGTAATTGGTGCAATCCCGAGCGCGTCTCATCATGTGTGCCGATGGATGTGAATGGTAGTCCAGAGGGGTATGATGAGCCAGTAGCAACAACAAGGTGTGTGTAGCGGATTGACTCCTGCCCCTCTGATGTTTGAACGCTGATGCATTCGTTATTAAGATCAACCTCAGAAACTGAGCCGATGACAAGTTGAAATGAATCCTCGGGGTATTTTTGAAAGCCAGAATCAAGGTCGTAGAATAGAGAGTCGTCTGGGATGCCGCCGGGCACGACTCCGCGAACAGACGCGATGTTCCAATAGTGGTGAGTTGAACGGGAGACCAAGACAACTTTGAGTGACGGCACCTTTGGCTTGGTGTGCTTCAGCAGTTTGTGGGCGGTGCCGATACCAGAGAAGCCGCCTCCGAGAATCACAACGGTGGGTTGCATGGTGCAAATGGTAATTGGCTTGTTGTGGTTGACCAGACTTGGGACCCAGCAATGTCCCCTTTTAACGGTTTCGAGGCGAAATGACATTAGACGCTACCTGACGTATACAGTATTACACGCCGCTGGAACGACATTCGGATCCGTGAGATACCGTTGACACAGCCCCCAAAGCTGCAACGAGTAACCCTGGCATGCAGTGCACGGCCCTCATGCGCCTCGTTGCGAATGCGCGGAAACCCAAAGTTTGAGGCGGAGACCCAGTCCTCGGGCACATTCTTTGACCGACCCGGGCTAGCTGGCCAAACCTACGGGTTACAATTTGCATGTCACATGGGTGATTCGAGATTCAAGATCTATATATATATCTTTGCTGATAATTACTACATCGGCGTATGGCTGCCTCGATAAGGCTTTTGTGCCCTAGCCAAAAGATCATCATCTATTCTCCACACACCCTTTGTCTGCGCGTCCATCAAAGACCAATCGATACCCTTGGTGAGATCATGGAAGGTCTGGTGGCTAGTTCCAGGCTGACCATGGAAAAGTAACGGACGCCAAGTCTCGCCCCTGTCCTTCTCTTGCTTTCGCATCCGTCGTTGCGCTTCCTCCAGCTTATTCTTGGCAGCGGCTGCTGCTCTGAGATTGCCCAACTTTAGCTCTTCAATGACGTTTCTCCAAGCGCGACGTGACTCCCAGGGGTCTTGCTCTTCGATCAGTTCTAGCTTCATGTCTGAAGGCTGGTTCTCTGGTGCATCAACTCGGTATGGCTCTAGAATCTTTCCGGTTCGGCTGTCCTTGATGATCCAACTCTCGCTCCAAACCCCCGAGATCTCGTATAGACGGGTCTTTGGGTCCTTGTGATGGAATATTGAGGCCTCGAATTGGTTTCTTGCCCCACGAATAAAGCCGGACCCTGAGAACTTGATCTCGGAAGTATAGCCGCTGCTCGAAATGATTCGGTAGGTTCCAGTAATTTCGGGGTAAAAGCAAGCAGAAAGAAGGCCACGCACTTGAACGTCCGGCAACGGGAGAACGTAGTCTTCATCAAATCGATCAATGTGTAGTATAGTATGACCAATCTGTCGAATGTTGATGCTTGTGGTAAATGTCATCTCGACGCGTGCATAGCCGTCGGCTCGGACGCCATGCGCCGTGTCTGCCAGATGCATGGCCGTAATCGGTGGATGATGGCTGACTTGTTCAGACACCAATCTTGTAGTGCAGTCGTCATCGGTCCATGACGCGAGAAAGAGCTCCCCAAGAAAGGCGTTTAGGGGCTTCTTTATGCTGACACCTGGGGAACCGGCGATGTATAATTGCGGACGCAGGCCAACGAGGAAGAGTTGCAATACCAGCAAACTGCGCTTTTCGGCGCTCGGTTCCAAAGATGGCGCTGCAAACACCTTGGGTCTCTGAGCCCAGCATCGAGGGTTTTCGACGACGGAAGACGGCGCGAGAAAGAAAGGAGGGGCGGTGATATTGGCCAAGTCTCCCTTGACCGTGGAGAGGAACTGAACGAGTATTAGTCTCTATCCATTACCGCTACTAGAAGTATTAGAAGCGGCCATTGCGGCGCAAAAGAAGCACAACGGTACCCTGAGAAGATCAGCAAAAACCGAATGATTCGGTTTAGACGACTTTTTGTCCTCCTTTTCCCCTTGACTCGCCGTTTCCGGCATGGTCATAGCTTTCATAGCTTAAGTTTTCTTTGCCGTAACAGAACAGTACTGTGCCTTGGGCGCGTGATAGAAGCAAGATGGCACTTTATCAGTAAGCCGTGGAATGCTTCGAATCAAGCATTTATCAATATCATGGTCAGTCACGCGGCTGGCTGGATGGGATGATGTATTCGTATAACTGTGTCAGCTATCTCGTTCGCCCAGTCTACTTGGTCGGGTCTATTTTGCTCCGGGGGCCAGGCACAAAAGTTTAGCGGGTTGAATTTGCCCCGAACTGAAAAGCTTGGCGGATTGAGCATGTCCTAGCCGCCCGCTTGGACGCGTCAAGCTCAAGGCGGCGGCCGCCCCCTGTCCATCATGACTCGGAACGAGCTAGATAAGAGGCTGTCAATGTGCCACAGCCAGTGACTTGACCCTCTATCCGAGTATTCTAACCGATACCCGCACATGCCTAATTTTTATCAATCCTTTTTGATCCCAAACATGCAGGCAAGCAACAGCCTATCATATGGGGGTAGACCCATCTTCAGAAAGTCTAGAACTGGCTGCTTGATCTGTAAACGGCGGCGAGTCAAGGTATGTTGTGGCGACCAGTGTGACAAGTGTTGTGTTTAATCTTACTCATCTCAGTGCGACGAGCGGCGTCCTTCCTGCTCCAACTGCGAAAGATACGGTTGCATTTGCACTTTCGGGAGCCAGACCAACGCCTCAAAGCAGGACCCTACGGAAAAGCCTCCATCCTCGGCATCCCTAAGCCCCACAAGTGCTCGTAGAGGTGCCACGCGAGCCGGAAAGACCGTGAATTCGTGCAGTTCTAGTTCAAGAAACCTTGATCAGCAGAACGCCCTTACACAAGGCTTAGACGACAAACTCTGGTGCCAGGAAATGGAGCTTTTGCACCACTACACTACCATCACTGCAGGCACCATCTCCCTTCGGCATGATATGGCCCACACATGGCGGGTCACTATTCCACAACAGGGCTATCGCAAGCGATTCGTCACCCACGGCGTCCTAGCCATGGGTGCGGCTCACAAGGCAGTCCTGGAACCAGGGCGTAGCAAGACGTACCTGCAGATGTGTGATTACCACGCAACATTAGGTTCCGAGCAGTTTCGTTCCGAGCTTGAGGATGTCAGGCCCGATAACTGGATGGCACTGTTTAGCTTTGCCTCGCTTGTTACACTCTACGCCTTCACGTTACCATCCCGCCTTGGTGCACAGACGCTTCCCAATCCTCTGGCCAATATTATCGAGATGGTTACCCTTCTCCGTGGAATAGAGACGGCCTTGTCCCCGCTTTTGACTCGTATATCCAAATCTGAATTCGCCCCGTTGATCTATGGTGCCCGCCTCGCGACCCCTGATGAGCTGTCGACACGGTAAGCTCCCTATCCGATTAGACATGTGATATACTAACTGCAACGGCCCAGTGGGACACATGATTTTGATAGCACCTACCTCCCTGCTGATACTTTGGCCGCCCTAAAGAACCTCGGCGATTTTCTAAACTCACAGCTCCCGCACAGTTGTCATGATGCCTATCAAAGAGCTGTTGTGAGCATGGAAGACATGGCAAAACTCATAGCTCTCGCTGGTTACGATGCAGAGGCTGGCATAGTGCTTGGATGGCTATTTGGACTGCCGGAGACTCTGCTCCCTGATATTGATGCTCAGAAGAGTCATGCTCTGATTCTCATGAGCTATTTTGCCGTTTTCATAAAGAGCCTTGAGAGCAAGTTTTGGTACTCCAGGCGGTGGGCTAGACAGGTATTTGACCATGTTGAGAGCGAGATTGGCGAAGAAGGTGCTTTTCAAGATGTGTTGTCGTGGCCACGAGATGCATTCTGGAAGGAAACGATTTAGCTATCTCACTTGGGCATAATGTATGCTATTATTCATTAGCTGTAAACCGACTCGAATGCGGACACGGCAGTCCTCTGCCACATATTTCCGTGTCCTGGCAGAGCCTCCAGACCCGTACCTCACGTTGTACCGGAACTCGTTGCGATCACAGCAGCGAGGCCATGATACCCCACCCGCAACCTTGACGTGAGTTAACAGAGACAGTTTATTTTTGACTCGTGCTTAGACCTTTTCAGGAAGACTAGCGATTCGCCCTTGGTCCTGGTCATTCGTCGCGAGCTCGGAACGAGCTGCATGACCGCGGATTCGGTACGAGAGGACCCACATACTCACAGTTTGCAGATGCATTGCTGGATATTGTTGTGTCTCGCTGCTACCCGGGAGTATTGGGGTTCAGTTCTGCTAAGGTCCGACACACTGGATGTTCCTGAGCACCAACTACTTTGCTATCTTTAGTACTGAACAGCTACATCGCAGTCTTGATGAAGAAAGATAATAAACCCATTGGAAAGACATAACCACTATAGTTGATGGCGGAGTTTTCACAACATCTCGCTCTACCTATGTAACGACCTTCTCAACAACGTAGTTGAATGTTACAGGCCCAAGAAGACCGATGTTCTGAGCATCAAGAGATCCATAAATAGCAGGCCAGGTAGTTCTTAGTTTGTTCCACAGCGTTGTAGCCACTGTGATCTCTATGTCTATAAATCCTCATCAGTCAGTTAACGGCCGCGGTTAAGTGAGGGTGGTTTGAGGGATACTGACCGTTGTCACCATCCTCGACGTATTCAGTAACATCAGTTGGCTTGCCAAACCAGTCGATATCAGAGACTGCTTTCCCGTTGATCTTCAAACTCCAAGAGCCTTCCACGTTGCCGACATCCATAAGAACACGCGTGTTCTTGACGTGTTTGCCGAGAGAAACCTTTGTGGTGTATTTGCCGATTCCGCTAGCATTTTCAATACCCTCGATCTTGTTCCAGGGCGTAAGCTCTGTTAGCTTCACAGGCTTCAAGTTTGTCTTGATTGTGTCAGAATAATCTAGGCCGGTTTCGTTCACATCAGCTGGGGCCCAATCCTCGATGGAAAGTTGCCAAGTAGACGGAGACGTCGCGGAGGGAAGGTCTTTAGGGACAGAAAGGGTAATGGTCTTCTTGGCCGCAGTTGTGGCAGTGCATGTCATGTTTGAGGCGATATAGACGGCGCCATTGCGTACGTAACTTCCGCATGTAGTAGACAACAAAGGTTTTGAAACTGGATCGGCTTCGAAAGGATTCTTATCGCCCAGACTGAATATCACGTTAACAACCGTGCTGAAGAGTATACATCTTGGACTTACTAGATAGCTTCGACACCGTTGCTTGTAACCGACACCTCGATAGTGGTATAGCCATTAGACGTTGTGAATGAGGCTAGAGGGGTGACCTTTCCGTTGAAGAGATTAATTTGATATGGTTGATCTTCGCCCTCAAGATTGACTAGACCCTTAAAGTCGTCATCACCCGCATTGTAGATCCAGTAGAGATACCCAGAGCCCTTGGTTCTTCGAAGAGTAGTAAGTGTTTGGTTTTGGCCAGAGATGTACTCGACTGAAGGGGTGACACCAAGCTCCTTCAGCGTAGAAGGCACGCTTGATGTGTTCTCCACGGTGCGAACTGTCTTGAGTGTCCTCAACTGTGACAAGATGCTTGATAAATTCCCCTTCTCCTGCCGGGGATTGTTGGAGTAGCTGAAAGTATAGCTTGGTAGAGTTCCGACAATGACTATGGGAAGACCGGCTCGTGCGTAGGTTAGAAGAAGCTGCGCCGTGTCGACGTCCATGACTTCGGTCTTTATCACCATCGCCTTGTAGGCGGCCTCTTTGGAAGAAAACTTTGCGCTCCGAACTTTGACGTCTCGCAGCTGTAGCAATTTCGGAGTAGGGAACTGATATGAGAACCCCGCGTCATTCAGCGACTTGTCCTCCCAAGTTGCCGTAACGCCCCATGCTGTGTTCAAGATGGCGATGTCAATCGATGGCCCACTCTCCTGGAGAAGCTTTTGACTATTCGCAAGATAGGCACTAGCCATATTGGCATGCATCCACTGGGGCTGTCGAGGGCCCCAAGCGTCCGCGAATCCGTTTGAGCTGCCACCCAGAGGGGTGAACGGTGCGTAGCCGGGCCAAAGGCTGGTTTGGGAGGTTGCATACGGGAATCCGTGAATGACGATCTGACTGACTCCCAACGAGATGTCATGATTAGCAGTGCTTAAGAGGAATTTCCAAGTGACACCGTAGGCCTCTCCAAAGTACGCTCCGAGCTCATCCGACAAAATGGTGGTTTTGCCTCCCAAATCACGACCTGTAGCCAGGACACGAAAAGAGTCAGGTGCACCATCAAAACCAAGGGATTCGCCCTCTGGGATGTCGACTTGGGAGGCGATGGCGGCGCTGTCGAATGACGCCGTGTAAGGTTGAAGGCGAAGTTTAAGTCCAAGTCTGTTGCACCATGGCTGAAGCGGCTTCAAGCGGTAATCAACGTAGAGGTCGGTGACGGTCTCGTAAAAGTCATTCGTGACTTGCTCCGCGATGGTAGCATCTCCCGAGTAAGTAGTGGTGTCCTTCAAAAGGTAGAGTAGGAACGGGGTCAGGTCATAACCACGGCGGTCCTTGAACCCTCTGCCGAATTGCAAAGTCCAATACTGCTTGAACTTGAGTTCCAGAGAATCTTCAAAAATTGAACCACCATTCCTGAAAATGTCATTATATCTGCTGAGAGCGGAACATGAAACAAAACTTACTCGGCAAGGGCACTGCGCAATTTTCTTGTTAAGATATGCTCATCCCAATATTTAGCTCCAGCCTCGAAGCCAGCGTAGCTGAAATGATCCACAATGTATGCCGGCCACGGATCAGTAAGCTTAGGCCCAGTCTTGTTCACTGTTGAAATTGTTAGAACAATGGCGTAAAAGGGTAATAGGATACGAGAAGAGGGAAAACGTACTGTCATACATGTTCTGGATTTGACCAGTCCCTCGGCTGTAGACAGCAATGAGAACGTAGGAGCAGTCCACTTGATGGAGCTTTTAGACACCCTATTTGTGACAAGAGCAACGGTAGCTGGGTCAAATCCTACGACAGAGGCCGAAGTGCTTGTTGTATTGGACTTGGCAACGAGAACCGCGACGAGCTTTGGGGTTGCGTTGACGATATTGCCAGTCATGTTGCCAGAAGGTGCGGCAACCGGCAATGGAGGGCTCCTTGGAATGTCGTGCCGGAGCTGACAAAAGCTTTCCCATGAACAAGCTCTTTCATGGTTTCCTTGGAGTCGGGAGTGTATCCCGGGAAGCCTGTGGGCCAGTGAGGACCCAGAGTCATATCCACGTAGCCACCCATTCTAAGGTGTGCTTAATTAGCCCAAAATTACGAATATTGATCTTAGAGGGGAGTTACTTGTTTGCTTGCTCGTAGGCAGCTAATATGCCCTGATTCCATAGCTGCTGCGCCCAACCATAAGTCTTTGGATCGGACGGTTCAGTGAGACTGTCGCGGACGTCACCAATCTCGCCGCCGCCGAAACCCTCATCCATGATAGACTTGATTTCGCTGGTGACTTCATTTGGTTCAATCCATCCACCTGGCCACCACCAGCGAAATCTCGGAGACTGGTAGAGCGTAGGCTTAACGACGCTACCACTGTTGCCTCGCCGTTCACCTTGTGTAGCCAGAGCCTCTGCAAAGGGACTGAGGCATAACGAGAGGAATAGAGCAGGATATAGAATCATGTTGAAGATCAATGCATGAGTCAAGAGAGTTGAGGTTCTCGTGAGTAGGCTCAAGAGAACTTAGATAGCTCGAAAGAACACTATAATTTAAGCTGAAAGATCCTTTTAATAAATACAAACCTGCCCACATCGTTGTCACTACAATTACTTCTCTTGCCGAGAACCTGCCCACATCCCGAGCATGTTCGTCGTAAAGCGACGCGGATCTGGGCTGTTCAAAGCCTCTCGCGTCTTATTATACCGAGGCCACGATCGATCGTCTGTATCGGCCTTTTATTTTCTCGGAACCCTGCTCTGTACTGACACCATAGACGGCCAAAGATGGAAACCATTCGCGGGGCCCCAGGTTTTCGAGGTAACACTGTTCACTCCACATTCCGAGTTGATCCCCGCACGCCATGCCCGAACCTGATTTAATACTGCTGGCCCTGTAACGCTCGGGACATATAACTCCGAGCTTTAATCATTACCAGCCTACAAACCTAGGATGTATTTTTTGGCTGTTAGGGTCACGTGAGCTGATGTGCCATACCTCATCTCAAACTCTACATATGCTGAGGATGGTCTTGGGAAGATGACATTCAGCTATCTGCAGTGTTTGGTATCCAGCTTCTACAACAACAAAGAACACAATATCTTAATACATCATAGCATCATGACCAATGCCAACACAGTTGGATGACATCCAGCATTGCTTGCTCGGTCTCGATTGCGTGGAACTTAATTCTCGGGTATACGGTAGATAGTTCCTTATGATATCCATACAGCCAAAGCAAAAATATCTGGGCACGGAAATCACAGGCCTAAAGACCTTTTTATAACCTTAAAGTGGAACATGGGGGTGGGGGGGGGTTAGTCTATCGATATATATAATCTTTATTTAGCCTTAATTAAAATAGGCATATAAGCTAGCTATTATAGGTATATAGTATTTAACCCCTTTAATATAATAATCCTCTTAAATTAGTTATAAGAAAAGAGAAAATATAGCTAAAATAAGGAAAACTAATAAGTAAATTAAAACCCTTTTTCTTTATAGCTAGTAGCTAATTAAAACCTCCCCCCTAGCCGTAATAATTAGTCGCTACTACTTGCTACCCTCTTTAGTATACTACGCTCTAGTTAGACCTACGCAGTAGGTTTTAAGGGCCGCAGGGTTTAAACCCGCTCCTTCGCCGTGAGGATAATAAAGGCTTGCCAGGTGACGCCTAACCGTTACGCCACTGGCCCCCGTTTAGTCTATCACCGATTATATCTCATGGATTTATCGCACACGATATTTATTCCGGATGAAAAGTGGCCGGCTTTTACTACCCTCTGAAATTTAACTATAATAGGGCTCGGAGGAACATATCTATTTTTCCGCCTATAAGCGATTTGTCATGTGTGTTTCCGCAACCTCAATACCACAGCCACGACGTTCTCAACTGACCATAAATAAAAGGATCGGGGATTAATAAGCCTAATTGCTAATTGTAGTTTTATTAGTCGTGAATGCAGGGTTGGTCGGTTCATTCCCGCCATAAACTTACCCACATCTCTTGCATACAATGGAGATATGATATATACGACTTTATGTCTTACGTTTAATGATATGTATCAAAATGTGCAAGTTCTCTGCAAACCAAGGTCGTTAGCTTTCATCGACACGAATGAATGTGTGTTTGAGACTCTCGCTTTACGATTGTCGGAACATGGCATGAACAGGGGGAAAACGGAGGGGTCTTCACGTGAAACATCATCGTGTACACGAGTGGGTTTCTTAGGTTGACCAACTCCCCGAGAACCGGATGATGCGCCTCGTAGCCATAGTCGCACACCTCAACCGAATTGATGATAACAGGCATTTATGAATTCAGCTAAAGGAGCGGTTCTGATGCATTAGTTGACATGGGAATCTGGTAACAAAGCAACATCGATGGCATTCTTAGCACCAGACACCTCGACATAACCATCAACCCGAAACCGAGCCCCGTTTAAACCCGATTGATCGTCGCAAGGCTTGTAGACGGAGTAAAGAAGAAACCCGAAATTAGCTACCCCTCTTTCCATTAGCCAGCTGGTGACGGGTTTTCCGAGGCCCCGAGGTAGGCTGAACCCTTGACGGCACTAGTATCGTCAGCGTTTTCTGACTCAGGAATACATCATGAGCCACTTTGGTAAAATGTCAAAAAAATCACCCAACGAGTAAAGAGAGTTAGCCCAACTCCTCGGAGTACTATGAATCTCATAAATAAAAACGACTGCGTGGCCGGGTGTGCACAAAATTCGCTCAATTCATCATTGCTCATTTTCCCGCTATAGTCCTGCCCCTCAAACACCACAACAATCATGAAGGCATTCCAATACCACAATTCGCTAGGAGGCTTAAAGCTTCGGGACATTCCAGTGCCTGAACCTGGCCATGGAGAAGTCCAGCTCGAGGTCAGGGCCGCAGGCATGTGCCACTCGGACTGTCACTTTCTGTCCGGCAAGGGTGATGCACTGTTGCCCGACAGGCCCATCACCCTTGGTCACGAGGTCTCTGGAATCATCACTAAACTCGGAGAAGGCGTCACCGACTTCAGCGTGGGAGACAGGGTCACGGTGGCTCAGATCTGCTACCCCATTGAGGACCGTCACTGGGCACTTGGCATCGGTCTGGGTTTCGACGGCGGCTATGCTCGGTATGCAATTACTCCAACCGATCGACTTAAGCATATCCCGGATGGTGTTTCGTTCGCTCAGGCTGCTGTGGCCACTGATGCGTTGGCCACATCTTATCATGCAGTGGTCACCGAGACTGGGGCGAAGCCTGGGATGGCCATTGGGGTTATCGGCCTTGGAGGTTTAGGCATGTCAGGCCTTAGATTTGCAGTTCTCAAAGGAGCTACTGTGTACGGCATCGACATTGTTGAGGACAAATTTGACGAGGCAACAAAGAATGGGGCCAAGGGCTGCTTCAAGAGCGTGGCTGAGACCAAGGATCTCAAACTTGATGCAATTGTTGACTTTGTTGGCACCGGTTCCAGTACTGAGGAAGCATTAACTTCCGTCAAGCCCGGTGGGAAGGTAGTTCTAGTTGGGCTGGCCTCCGACAAGGTTACGGTTTCAACTCATGCCTTTATTCTGGATACGGTGACACTTGCCGGCTCGCTGGGGTCCAGCCTCGATGACTTGGTCGAAGTCTTGAAGCTTCTGGAACAGGGACTTATAGATCCATTGCTGGTGGAGGTGCCATTCTCCGAGATACCTGCCAGCATCGACGCCCTGTCAAAGGGGGGAGTCATGGGGAGACTGTGGGCGAACCCAAGTCTCGGTTTGGAATAATCGGGTGAAAGGAAACTTGCATTTCGTTTGGTCGATAACTGTTTCGTATTAGAATCCTCTTAAGAATGATGTTAGTCAACTTATAGACAAGCTTGGTCCCTGCCAGATCGACTTCTATCTATTTCCTTAAGCATGTCCCTGAGATTCTTTACCCGACTATTGAATTAACAGCGATATGCCATTCTGTATCTGGACTTGGCTAAGCACGTGGTGAGGAATTGTGTCGCGATTGATTGAAGCCTAGGACTAGCAATATGAAAACCCTCTAGCTACCTATTACTCCTCAATCATCCATTTAATAGCGTTTGCCAGATCCTCGTCGCTCCTAACCGAACTGGCCAGAGGAAACATCATGAAAGCATGTGGCAAGCCCGGATAGACACTAAGTTTTACAGGAACCCTATGAGAAGATGAGTTAGCCCAAGACCTTGGTATTGGTGTTTAATCCCCTCACCCAGCTTGCTGTAATTTTTCAGCGTACGCAAACCCATCATCGCGTAGAGGGTCAGCCCCGGCGACCTGTATGTATGTGCGAGGCAACCCGGACAAATCTGCTGCCAGGAGGGGAGAGACGCGTGTATCCTCCGGAGGGGCATTGTAGTAACCGAGAAATTGTGTGACCGCAGCAGACGGGATAACTGGAGCGTTGGCGTTTTCTTCGTAACTGGAGAAGTCAAGATCTTTAGGCTGCGATTTGGGATGAACAACTAGAGGATTTCTCAGAATTTGTCCACAAAATGAGACTCGCTTAGTATCCCGTGCCCTCTGGGCCAGAGCAGCAGTCTGGGCAGGGGTTAGTAATTGACGCTCATTAAGTCACGCGGCGAATACGCACAATGTTTCCTCCTGCACTGAGACCCCCCAGTATAATACGGCTGGGATTACCTCGTAAGGACTCGGCATTATCAAAAGTCTTGCACTGTTAGCCAATCTGGCTACTTGTGGAGAAAGAAACTGACCCAAAGGACCGCAGCCCATACATCCTCAAGGCCTATAGGAAAAGGGTTTTCGGGTGCCCTGGTAGTATATGTTTAGCTGAGGACTTTTCGATAGATGACTCGTTGAACTGGCAGACGAGTCAACCACCTACTTTCGGTAATCCACGCTCACGACAATTGCATCGGTTGATTTGCACATGGTTCGACAGACAGCGTCTTCTGAGTCCAGGTCACCCACCGTCCAACCTCCTCCATGTACACTAATCAATCTTGTCTTAGCAAAATGGCACGTGGGAACTATATCGATGACATACTAAATAATGACCGCGCAAGCTGCGGATTGGCCGTCCGGGGTGTAGATGCGAACCTGATTCTCCCATCCTTGGTAGCCCGGCACAGGGATCTGCTTAATGGAGAAACCGACAGGAGCGCTATCATCGCGTGGATACTTCAACTGGCGAAGTTGTTCTGGTGTGCCTAGTAGCGGAGGCACTTGGACATGCTTGGTAAACTGAAATTCCAGATAAGCCTTGACTGTAGTAACATTCAGAGGCACAAGACGAACCTCGGTCCATTCTAGGCTGATTTCAGCAAGGCCAAGCTGGCGGATGATAGGCAATTGCATTTCGAGTTCGAGTGCTTAGAAGATATTGAAATGACGCTAATGTTTGTATGGGGCATGCGTCCATTGACTCACAACCCTGCTGCTACTTATAGAGGAAACATTCACTCAGGGGGGAAAAGACATCATTCGAGCTTAGCAGGCATGTTCCAAAGTGCTGACAAAGTAATTGTCACAAGACTATTGATTGTTCTGTCGAGTCAGAAAAACATGGTGTTGTGGTCCCACATCCGCGACAGCCTCATGTCAGAAATTTCGGTGTCAGTGTGCAGATGACGTTGCGCGTCTCATCAACAAGAAAAACTTCCACAAAAATTGTCAATCGACAGGAAGTATGTTAGTTAGTATGTTGGAATTTTTTAGTCAACTGGAGTAACTATATTTAATCGACTTCTCCTACCATACATGTATCTGCCTGGAACAGTACGCAATCACTCCAAGTCAGCACACTATCCCACTTTGTCACGCTATTTAGCGCACAAAAACGCATTCCCAAATCACAATGGCAACTACCAATGGCGCAGATGACGGAACCGCGTCGCCTTTCCTTATCCCGGGTCTCAAGTTCTTTTCAGACCCAAAAGCAACCACTCGCCCGGGCAACCTCTACGCTGAGAAGCTGAACTTAGACTTCCACAATGATTCCAAGACTGGATATCACATCCCGTTCGTCCCAATTGGAGTTCCCGAGAATAGGAAGCTCAAAGTGATTACCATCGGTGCTGGCTTGTCGGGCATCATGTTGGCATATAACATCGAGAAACATACCCCAAACGTGGAGCACATCATCTATGAGAAAAACGCCGAGGTTGGCGGAACATGGGTTCGTGATTTCTCCATCACAGTCTCGATGTAGGACTTACACACGCCATGAACAGTATCAAAACCGATATCCTATGGCCGGTTGCGACTCGCCGACATGCACATATCAGTTCAACTTTGCCGTTTCTCCAGGTAGGCGCACCACGCTGCCATAATAACGAGAATATCAGTTGACAAAGGCACAACCAGACTGGGAGGACTTCTTCTCATCTTCGGAGTATCTACGACGATACATCAACAAAGTCGTAGACAAGCTCGACCTGAGAAAATACATGGTCTTCAACTCTAGGGTTATCGAGGCTCGGTTCGATCAAGAGAAGGGCACATGGGAACTGAAGATCGAGCAGACGCTGGTTGATGGCACCAAGAAGATTGTAACTGATGATTGTGACCTTCTTCTCGGTGCCGTTGGCATCCTGGACCGATGGGAATTACCAAAGATTCCAGGCTTGGACACTTTCCGCGGCCGAGTTATCCACTCAGCCGACAGATCCCAGTAAGCTGCAGCATACACCCGTCATCACAAGACAAAGGTAGTTGCTAACATTACATCCTTTCAGGTGGGAAGAATACACGAAAGACAAATGGGCAAAGGAAAATGTCGTCGTCATTGGCTCTGGGTCGAGCAGCATCCAGACTGTGCCGGGCATGCAGCCCTACACGAAAAAGCTGGACGTTTTTGTCCGCACTCCTCCGTGGTTTTTCGCCCAACCAGACAATGTCAATGATGAAACGAGGCCGCAAGGTTACAAGTGTAAGTATCCCATGTCGGCTCTTGAACGACGCTGACCATGCCCCCTCTAAGACACCGAAGAGGAGAGGGAGGTCTTTAGGAAAGACCACAAGGCAATGATGAAGCATGCCAAAGCCAACGAGAACACACTGATGATGGTGGGGAGATTCTATCGCCCGCTCCGGAAATATCTTTGCTGACCTGTCAATCTAGTTGTACCACCTCATGATCAAGCATAACCCACTCCACTATCAAGCCCGGGAGGTACGTGCCAGCGCTGCTTGAGAAGCTATCTGATGACATTATAGGCCTTTGCTAATTGTCACGCATTAGGCGCTCACGAAGCGAACCCGCGAATGGATCAAAGACGACCACATCTACGAAAACATCATCCCCAAGTTTAGTGTTGGATGCCGCCGCATCGCTCCTGGAGACCCCTACATGTTGGCGTGAGTATAACATAACCCAGTCTACATCGTGACATAGGTTAACATAGTACCCTGTAGCATCCAGAAGCCCAACGTTAAGACGCACTTCTGTGGTGTTGCCAAGGTTGTCGAGGACGGAGTCATTGGCGACGATGGCACAAAGGTCGTTTGCGACACTATAGTCTGTGCGACTGGGTTTGGTAAGATGTGCACTGTGCGTAGCAGCCAATCTGGCTAACACGAGTACCATAGACGTCTCATACCGACCACCTTTCCCGCTCATTGGGCTGCAAGGCATTGATCTACGCAAAGAATGGGAAGAGATTCCCGCAAGCTATTTGGGAGTATGGCAAAGCAACAAAATGACCGAGAATGGACTGCTAATACTTTATTTTCAGGTGATGGCACCTCGGATCCCGAATTATCTTAGTAAGGAAAAACCATTGATAAGTGAATGCGAACGCTTGCTGAACGAGAGACATAGTGTACCTTGGGCCCAACTCTCCTGTTGAAGGTGGCAGCATCACGGGTGCGATGATTCATATGGCTGTCAAGATGAGGCATCGGCTAACTTGGTTGTAATAGGTGAACTCGAGGCCCTAGTCGCTTATACCCTCAAAGTCATCACCAAAATGCAGAACAACAACATCAAATACTTTGTTCCCAAGCAAGATGTTACCGACGAGTTCAATCAGCACACGCAGAGCTGGTTCAAAGGCACTGTCTGGGAAGAAGACTGCAATGCCTGGTGTACGTGTTCAGAATCCTTCCTAGAGAAGTCAATCTCACCAAAGCGCAGACAAGAACAGAAAGACCGGGCGCGTAGACGCAATTTGGCCTGGTAGTGCACTTCACTACCGCGATGCGTTATCTGAGCCCCGCTGGGAAGACATGGACATTCAATATCATGGTCCGGTAAGTTGTCCAGGAGCTGCTTGTCATTTTCGGTCTAACTGACGCTCGCATTCTGCTAGAATCGGTTCCAATACCTCGGATATGGGTACTCAGCTGTAGATCTGAGCACAGATCCTGATGTCGATCGTTCCCCCTACCTGAACGAAGCCAATCTTGATGCTCGATTCTATGAGTAGCGACGAACGTCCAAAGGCTTGAGAGCCAATGAAGGTTCTGGGATCAGTTCGGTATCAGAAACCGAGTATGAAGGTTGCGGTGTGGTTGTTATATAGTTTCAGTGGTTAATAAAGCATCGTCGCTGTCTTACCTATTTGTTCTCCTCAAGCTCCCCCCAGAGTATTGCTCGTGCCAATTGCGTAAAGACGATCGAGCCACGGCTCGATCTTTAATACCGAGGCTGTGAACCCTCTCCCCACACGTCGGACCGCTGCCCGTTGCCCAGTTAAGTCAAGTAAATCGTGGGGAACGCGCATTAGTCTTGGCTTGGTAGGTAAATCAGGGGCTGGCCGGCGAATCGGACCGTAGTCTTCCCCGCGTTTCGGCATTTTCCTACCTGACGGGCCCGGGATCTCTGTCCATCCCGGCGGGGACAATAAAACTCCCGAGATCGATGCTACTCACCCCTGTCGTTTTCTGTTCAATGGTAATCACTTTGCAAAAAACTTCATCTCAATTCAAGTCACGAAAAAAAGAGACTGTCATCATGAGATCGTCCCAATCCGACAAAACATCAGCATGCGAAGACGAGCCCGCAGATTTGACCAAGGACCGACGCCTTAAGAAACGGGAGCTGGATCGCAAGGCGCAGCGCATGTCCCGCCAACGCACAAAAAACCGCATTACGCACCTCGAGTCCATGGTGGCACATCTCAAGCAAAGCGATGACAACACACGTTTCCTGTCTCTGATGGACGATCTATCGCATGTCACCGGCGAGAGGGACAAGCTTCTGGCTGCATTGGAGTCTCTCACGTTCACCATTCGTGGTCATATCCAAGATGCTACGGGCCGGACCTCTTCAGCAGCTGAGGATATCCCGGTGACGCCACCACACAGTCTTAGCCAAACACAGGTTTTAGATACCCAAGCATCATCGAATCCAGCCACTGATGCATCCGATGACTTTATCGACCCCCAATTATGGCTAGACTCGGATCTTGGGGTGCAGGACTCACACACGGACAACTCTATCGATGACGCTCTATGCCAGCCAACCCTTTCCCAAGGTGTAGCACTTCTGCCGGCATTGCTTGATCCTACTCCATACAATTTGTACCAGCTGCGAGATGTCATTATACCCACACCTGTTTCGGAATGTCCGTGCATCACACAAGCTTCCACAAATATGACTTCGGACATCAATCTTTGGCGAGCAGTCAATGAAGTTCTTGGAAGACCTCTCACGCGATCGCAGCGAGACACAGGGATAGAGGACGACGTAAAGTTTGACGATACAATTGTTCGCGTTGTACTAGAAGGATGGGATACTGTCGGAGATCAAGGCCTCATAACAGAGTCTTGGCGCAGGGTCCAAGAGGTGGACGAATTGGGGTGGAAGAAATGCGGGCCGATAGAGAGACTAGCTGTGCTGAGATTCGTCTATATGCTTGTGGAGTATCAGAGCGACCCAAGTCTAAGAAGACAAGCCTCTCTACCGCGCTGGCTATGGGCAAGGTGCGTCTCCCGGCTTTCCGAAGAATCTCAGCTAATCCGCCTCCAAGACCATCTCAAACTCTACCGCATTCCCGCGCCATAGATTTCTTTGTATGGTAGGATACAATCGCCCTAAACATTTCGCTTGCTATGACTGACCGATCAGGCCTGGGCTGCGAGAGCGGTTCGTCTTTTTCCAGCATCAATATTGCGCCAACCTCTTCTGGCACGTCTTCTTGCCAAACCTCAGAGTCAAGTGGCCTTTTGACTTTCGAGATACCTATATGCAGAATGCCGAGACTGGCCGTTTCCACCTCTCGCCGCATTTTAAGCAGTGTATCGGCGAACTTGGCTCGTGGACGATGGCACCGGACTTCTTCAAGGAGTTTCCCGAGTTGATTGACGACATTGCAGTATATTCAAGGCCATGAGACACCCCATAATCATCTATTCTGATAGGAATCATATAGTCAAGAAATACGATAGAGAATGGGAAATATCCCGAGAATCTTGACATACCCAAGCCATGTTGCGGCACGTCTGTGTCTGTCAGCCAAGATATTGCGACGAGAGGGAGAAGCAGACAATTTCGCACGGCAAATTACACCGACCGGGTATGTTGGCTGATGGTATTGCCGTATTATTAAGGATATAAAAGGGAATAGATCAGCTATGGCGAGTAGGGGCGGCCGCCGTATGCAGGAACCCGGTAATCTTGGGCCTGAGGCAGTTGGACCAACGCTTATATCCGACAGGGGTGGACAAAATGGAACTGCACGTGTAGTTGTGATTCATGCATGTAAGCAAACTAGAGCCTTGGCCAATGACTAATATGTTTCCCTGCTGGGAAAACCAGGGTGATTAATACGGATGGAGGGCAGTGATTAGCCATAAACGCGGCGTTGCATATAGCCAGCGGGGCCAAGTACAACTAATTGGTCCGTAATAAGTAGCATGATTCTCGCGGGTAATCTTTTAGGTCTTAGTCAGAAGTTATCTATGCTTCTGCCTGCCGCTGTTTAGTGGGCTGACGGCATCATGTATAGGACATGGCTTATTAGATCCATTCTCACGATCATGGGCAGAGGTACAAGCACGGGTTCCAGAATAAAAGACTTGCATACCTCGACGGTGTGTTAGTTTTCCTCTTTAATACTGTTTGAGACACACCAGTGGCCTCCATTTCAAGGACATTGACCGAATCTGCTGATCGACAACTTAGCGCTTTGCTTACGATGTTGTCCAAGCCCCTCCTCTTTGCTGCCAGCTTGTGTTGGACTTCGCGAGCAATTGAGTTGCCACAATATCTGCAGCAAGCTTCCCAGGAGATATTCCCGCCCCTCAAAGCAATCGCCGACGAGATCTATCATGACCCTGAGCTGGGCAGGGATGAGCACCATGCCCACGACCTAATTGTTGGTCACTTTTCTGCCCAGGAACAATGGACGGTGACACCACATGCACATGATAGTGAAACTGCTTTTGAAGCGGTATTTGAGCATATCCCCAAAGGACATGAAGGAGATATCGTCACTATCGGAGTTCTTGCCGAGTACGACTCTTTGCCTGGAATCGGCCATGCCTGTGGGCATAATCATATTGCGCTCAACGGTATAACAGTTGCTACGCTAGTCAGCCGTGCGCTGGTGGAGTACGATATAGCAGGCCGTGTCAAGTTAGTCGGCTGTCCAGACGAAGAAAATGGGGCTGGAAAATTCAAGCTCAACCAGGCTGGGGCTTTTGATGATTCCGTCCTTTGGTTCATGGCCCATCCTACTGCAGTCAGCAGGGTCCAACCCATGAATGCCCGCCTGAATCTGTTCCATCGCTTCACTGAGAAGACGCACCAAGAGGCGGTTCGCAGTGCCTACGAGGCCATGGCTATCGTGCGTGACCTTCGTACGAAACTCCCTGGAACTGCTTCCAGTGCCTCGCCCATCACCAACATCGGCACCTACGCTGTCAACGTCGTACAGTCCATGGTATCACTTGGCGTATCTGGATCAAGCATGGAGCGAGTTGAACAGAGCATCAAGTCCATCTTGGACGAAACCTATCCAGGTGTCGACTACAAGATATCCGAGGACAAGAACGGCGTTGCGATCAATATCACAGGTCCGGGAGGCCACGCTTCGGAGACTACAAATGGCCCTCTCGTGTTGTCCATTGAGACTTTCAGAGACCTCGCAAAAGATGACGGGACCGTCTTCTACCTCCCTGGAAACACGTCATCTGTGGAAATGGATATTACAGTTGATCTGCGTTCACGATACACTCTCGATCTCCCTGCTATCGCAGAGACTGTGAACAAAGCACTGGCTGGACTTGAAAGCGATGTCTCGTCCGACCTCAAATACCCAGCCCTGGAGCTCACAACTTATCTTCCAGACGCATTTGTCTCTCTCATCAGCTCACCGCCCTATGGCCTTACTGACTGGGCTATCAGCAACCAAGCTCCGGCCTCCTCGGATGCATCATACATACAGGACGCGGAGCTGGACCCTGATACAAAGAATGTTCTGAGTGTTGCACGAGTTGTGTTTCATCCCAACTACAGGATCTGTGATCCCTCTTCGTCACTTCCGTGTGGGTTCAACCACGAACCAGCTTTTGCTGCATCTTCTGGAACAGAATACAGTTACAATCAAACCGAGATCGTTGCAAGAGCCGAGGCGCACCTCATCTTGAGCTTGCTAAGCGATAAAGACAAAATGGACAAGGCAACAAGTTTAGTCAGAGCCTAGATGATGCTCATCCATTTTTAGACACGGTAGTGAAGTCAGCTGAGCATCGTGTCGAACTAGCCATACGACATAGGTCCATGACCTACGACAACTCATAGAATTCAATATTATAAGAAACATGTAGAACTTGTCTAGCGTGACATCAGATGTGGCATATGTGCCATCATCGTGCTACTATAGACCAGTGACACTATAGATGCTCTATTGGACGCTTTTATTAAGAACAATCTTGACCTTGTGAAAGTCGGGCCACTCCGATAGCTTCTCAATTTTCTTCCCGTCCTCCGTCATCGTAAGTACAAACACATAGTCCGTACCGTACGGGTCACCGGCTAGGATCCCCTCACTGCTGCAGAGCATCGTGACCGTTCTCTGTTCTAGGTCGGTATACATGTTGTTGATTGTGATTTTGAACTCGGTCAAAAGCTTGAAGAAGCCTGCGGCGCGCTCATATGTTCGAAACCTGCCGACTTGATCAGTATTGGAACCTCGGCAGTTCTCATGATGCTCACTGACTGTTCTCGGTTCATCGGAAAGGCCCCGTCGGCGTCAGGGTGAAGACTGTAATGGATATCATCTGTCCATCTTGATACAACATTATCAAGCGAACGACTCTCCAGATCAGATATCCAGCCTTAAGCGGTTTCTTCAATGGTGCTTTTAGAAGCCATGGTGAACGGTGGTGAGGTTGGTGATGAAGCGGGAAGTGATGCAAAATTTGGATGGGCTGCTCTAGCGAACTCTGTGGAGGGCAGCTCCCCTTAAATAATATACTATAGGTCTTATCAATCCATTTCTTTGCTATCACGACCAAAAAGTCCGCTCAAGAGATAGTGTATGATTCACTTTGAGTGAAACTCTGCAAAGAAGGGGCGGTTTGGTCGGGGCTCAAGATGGATCAGTCGACCAGGTTCGGGGTCATTAGCGCACCCGAGAATGAGAGCTTACCCCATGTGCTAGCATTGAGGTTTGGAATCATACCACGGCTGACGTTATGATGAAACTTGGATAAGACTAATGTGGAAACTCCGCCCCCCAAAGTCCGCCGGGCAAACTCTGTTGCCTCTGTTGTTGCCTTGATCACAGTCACTTACGGAGTATCCATATTGGGTCTGTTGAGATGCTGGTGTGGTGTAAAACCTGTGTTCTTTGGTGTGACTGCTGACGTCTCTGTCTGCGGCAGGAAAAGGTAACCTAAAAGCAAACGAGGGGAGCTCGGATTCTGGCATTTGATTGCCTATCGCTAAGTAGTGCACTACGTTGTCTGTGGTATAAAAGCTAATTATTGATTTGACCAACACCATTGGTATCATAGATTACACGTTAGGTTTTGGAAAATCGAGACGGGCACTTCGACCAGTTTATCTCGAAAGTAGTCCACGAAACCTTTTCCAAACCCATCCAAGCGCTTGGAGCTGCTGACACCACGACTAAGTATGCCGTATACGACAAAATGCACGGCAAAAATGTTAGGGAACTCGACCCGCTCAATCGAGAATTCTAGCCGCCAGTCATCTCCGAGGAGCTCCTGTACCTTGGCACGAGACATGTAGGAGCGGAGCCACTCCCATTCAGCCTGTGTGTGAACAAAGAGCCCAAAATTCAAGTTTGCTCCCTTGTCGCCTGAGCGGCCCAAGACAATGTCGCCAAGACGGACCTTTTGTAGACTGCTATCGATGATAGCAGGCGTTCTAGTGTCATACGAATCACGTTGACTAAGGTCCTCGAATCTAGGAGGGCGGATAGTGTCATATGATTCCGTTGTGCCACATTCATCCACAAAGTGAACGCGCTCTTCTAGGTCAGACTGGTGCCATAAAGCTGGATAGTAGGCCAGATAAGGACGGGGGGTTGCGGCGCGAAAGTCTAGAGAGCTATGGAAGCCTACAGAGGGTGTCAGCGAATATGGACCAAGTCTCCCATACCAGGTTACCGACCGGAGAAATGTCTTAGCGAGATATGGCGCATCGCACCATTGATCGCCGTCAGAGCTGGCAAACTGGTAGACTGGGCAAAGAGGCGTATGTAGACAGTGCTACTATTCTGGTTCTGTGGATTCGTGGCGGGAACACCAATTCTAATCCCTCGTGTCAGAAAGAGTTAAACTGAGGAGTGGGCAACCTACTGTTGGAACTCGAGAATATCCAGGGCTTTCGCTGCCTCTTCCCCGAGGAAGAGGCGGATCTGCTTCTCGAAGAGGGAAAACTTTTGTTGAACAGCATAGCCCGTTGCATTGACAAGGAGTTGCATCTCGTAGCCGCCCTTGTAGAATATTGCTAGCTTGGTGGTATCGGGAGGCGGCGCACCTCGGACTCCAGAGACTTGAACTCTTGGACACAGTTAGTGCCACTCCTTGGGCGGTTTGGTCAACCTACCTGTTTTCTCCGACCTGCTCCATGATAATGTCATCTAGATAGGCCTTGACGTCACTGTTTAGGTAGACATTCCCCTGGAGCTCGTAGAGCAATTGGCACTTGCACGTGTCAACACTAACCATACCTCCGGTGCCTGGGTGCTTGGTGATTACACATGTTCCGTCCTGAGAAATCTCGGCGATCGGGAATCCGGGGTTAACAAAGCGATCAACATCAAATGCGTCAAAGCCGGCAAAATTTCCGCCCGTCACATATGCTGAACATTCGATCATGTGGCCAGCGATCAGAGCGCCAGCCAGTTCATCGTAGGCCGTGCTGCTCCATGACCACCAGTACCACGCGCAGGCGATGACGGGACTTGCGTCTGAGACGCGGCCGCAGATGATGATGTCGGCGCCGCGCTGAAATGCTTCATAGATTGCGTGTGCGCCTAAGTAGGCATTTGCGGATACGATCTCTCGAGCTTGTCGGTCCTCTTGGGCGAACAGAAAGGACTCGGAGGTGAGCGTGACATGGCGATTGCTAGAGTCGAGATGAGGCAATGCTTGGCCTCTCTGTGTGGGCATTTGCGTTCCAAGCTTTGGCAGCACGTTATCGCCGGATACATACGCGACTTTCAAGTCGTACCCTTTTTCGTGGATATATAGAACTATCAGCTAGGCATCATAAATACTCGAGGCAGAAGTTCACATACCAAAGCTGCCACTTTAGTAGCGAGGCCTCCGGGATTGAGAGCACCTCCGTTGATGGCAACTTTGATGCGTTTTTGTGCAATTACATCAAGTGATTGCTGGAGGCCTTGCCATGCAGTGTTTTCATAGCCCGGGTGTTCTCCTTTTGCGTAGGCTTCTGCGTTGTTGGCCATATTTACCTCTTGATCTGGTCAGCAAGGCCGTAAACGTCAACCTATAGGTAAACGCACCAGCGAGGTAGTCACCGGTAATGAAATCAACATCACCGAGGGTTGCCTGGTTGTACATCTCGGTAGCTGGGTCGCCTGGGCATGGACTTGTCAATTCCAGTTGATCCTAGCGAACAAGACTTTCGTACCATGGTAGCCGGAGCAGTTGGCTACACGAACCGGCCTGACACCAAATTCTCCGAATCGCCAGTCATTTCTTTGGATCATAATGAGCAAAACGTTTTGAGGTAGTAGACGGTTTAAACAGAATAATAATCGATAACATAAGCCACTAGGCAAAGCTCGATATTTGCGGTGCGGCAGTGTCTCATTGCGACTCTACCTCTAGCTTCTCCAAACACCTTTATACCGATTGGCGACTCGAAAGCCGCGGTTAGATGCCTTCCCAGTGAGGGGATCAGTTCTTTGCAATGACACGAGTCAACCACTGCGTCACACCTGACCTAGAACCGGTGGCAGAACTCCGAAAACAAAACTCCGAGACTGGACCCACTTGATGTCCAAGCAGGAGGGTACCTTGCGAGACAGGAAAATGGAAGAGGTCACTGACAAATTAGCTTGCGTGAAAAATTCTGTTCGGGAAATTCCTCGGCAGAAACACATGATTCTTGTCATGAGGAGTCGCGGGTATGCTCGGTGCCAAGAAGATCGGCATCATTGTCTTCGGAGTGTTGAACATTACCTGGCGGAGTTTTGACAGGATCCACGATATGGATATTAAAACTTTTCATGGAAGGCTTGGGAAACTATACTTATATATTTATTTCATCGACTATTTTACCCAGTACCCTCACATCACGCCGCTAGTCACCCGTCACAGCAACATCATGTCTGAGTATTCCGTCTCTCGCGAAGCTTCTCGAATCCTCAACGAGGTTCTGCTTCCCGATCCCCAGCTCGGTCTTCCAGATTCCTTCGTTGAAGCCGCTAAAAGGCTTCAATTCACAAGCGGCGATGACAAACCCTTTGTCCTTACACCTTTCAAGATGACCGAGTCAAGCACCGCCCTCACGGCGCTGGTGGCCACAGCTGCCAATGCCGTTGCGGCCGAGCGATATGGAATGGGGTACCAAGATGTCAAAGTTAACACCGACGCCGCTACGTTATTCCTTGAATCGGTGCTTCTCCCAACTGCCGGCGGGAAGCACTTCTTACAAAACCCCACACTGGCCGCTGAACTTGCCAAGATGGATATTCACCAACAAGCGAAACCCATCAGGCGCTACGCCACCAACGTGTATCGCACCAAAGATGGGCGGTGGTATCACCTTCATGGGTCGATGAATTCTGGCCCTACGATGAAGATGATGGGCGTCGAGGATGTTGATGTGAACGCCCAGGATGCCATCAAGATCTACTCCGACAAGGTTGCCCAGTGGGATTCCAAAGAAATCGAAGCTGTGGCAAACGATCAGTATAAACAGGCCGGCGTGCTCTGTTACACGCCGGAAGAATTCTTCTCTAGCGATCACGGTAAGGTTATGTCAAAAGAGCCATTATGGACCACAGCCAGCCTCCCAGCGCCGCGAAAAGCCTGGCTAGAGATCAAGGAGGCTGAGAATTTGAAGCCTCTGGCTGGCATTAGGGTCATTGACTTTTCCCGCGTCATCGCAGCCCCAGCTGTTTCCAAGATCCTAGCCGTCCTGGGCGCTGACGTCCTTCGCGTCTCATGCGATCGTCTTCCTGAGTTCTCGTCAACTATGCCGGATCTGCAGACCGGAAAGAGAGATGTAAACATCGACCTTAAGACAGAGGAGGGAAGAAAAACCTTTGCCGAGCTTGTGAAAGGGGCCGATTTGCTTGTTGATGGATACCGTCCTGGTGTGCTCAAGAGACTTGGGTTCGACTCTAAGTCTCTACGTGACTTGAACCCTAGCCTGATATATATGCGGGAAAACTGCTATGGTTTCAAGGGCCCCTTGGCATATCGCTCTGGCTGGCAGCAGATCAGCGACTGTCTGGTCGGCCTGTCCCATGAGCAGGGCAAGTTCCTTGGTCTAGATGAGCCTGTCGTGCCGCTTCTGCGTAAGTCCTCAACGTCACCCATCTTCAGGCTTTATCTTGCTCACACTTTTTAGCAAACTCGGACTACCAGACTGGCTTAGTTGGCGCCGCAGCTGCCATCCAAGCTTTACTAGCACGCACGAAAGACGACGTCACATTTGACATTGACATCAGTCTAACGCAGTACAACATTTGGCTTTACAACCTTGGGTTGTACTCCAAGGAACAGCAGCAGGAGCTGAGAAGTCGCGATCCCGACTTTGCGCCGCGTCATTTCGACGACATGCCAACACTGGTGGGCAAGACTCACGAGTCTTGGAAGAGGGTCCGTCCGGAAATTTTTACACACCCTCAATACTTT
Source organism: Fusarium albosuccineum (assembly GCA_012931995.1). NCBI lineage: Eukaryota > Fungi > Ascomycota > Sordariomycetes > Hypocreales > Nectriaceae > Fusarium > Fusarium albosuccineum. The sequence continues at coordinate 6,235 of JAADYS010000869.1, read as the reverse complement.
TGGGATATGAGTGGTAGTGAATATGGGCTTGAGGAGAATTTCAAGATTTTGGCGCCTGCGTTTAGTTTCGAGAAGTCGTCTATTGGATGGGAAGTGCCCACAGGTCGACGTGGAAGGTCAAGACCCGAATGGATCGCGTAAGTACTCTAGGGGGTCTAAGAAAACACGAGAATTACAGATAAATCTTCATACCATAGTAGGGTTAAAGTTGGGTATATTTTATTAAAGATTCAGAGTATCAGTAGCTAAGACTCAAGCTTCTTCTTCTAGATTAGCTTTTTGTGCTGCAGACAGAGACGTCAGCAGCCACAACCAAGAGACTCAAGCTTCTTTTCTGGTAATATCTTTAAGCCCTTAGCCTAAGCGGAGTCATTCGAGAGTTATGCTCGTAATAAGATCAGAGAGTCCTGGATTTTGGACTCACAGGGTACCGTATTGTCCCAAGACATTTTTGGAATTTCATGATAAATGGAATGTCTATGTTACTTTCACCAACTTGGCTTAGTTGTAGTAAAAGTGTCGATGAAGTCATTGATCCTTGTTAGTCCCGCGCAGACCCAGTAAAGCTCGCACTAGGCGAAACCGGAGTTCTGCCCTGTCGGAGTGTAGCCTCGGAGTTTTGTCGTTACCGAGGCTCCGGTTCCACCTAGTTGAAGAAAATGCGTCATGTTTCTCGCAAGTTTCGGCCGGAGTTTTTGTTGTTAACTTGCAGTCACCATTCATCAACCATGCGGCCATGACAAGCACGCGCGGGGACCGGCGGCGGCGTTTTGCCAAGGTATGTAGGTTCAGCGCCTCCGCTCCCGATGAGCTGCTGACTTTTAGGCGTGCGACCTATGCCGGAGTAAAAAGCTTCGGTGCGATGGTGCACGACCAGTGTGCTTGCGCAGTCGGGAACTTGGTCATGAGTGCCATTATGCCGACGTGGACAAGCCAAGTGTGCGACAGCGCCGATCAAGAGGGGCGCCTCAGGCTCCGACTAGTGTGCCATCTGAGCGAATCAGCTTGGCCAGATTCAATGATGAGCCAGCTTTGCCCTCAAATTCCGATGCTATACCAGCAGTTGCTCGGCTTCAACCAGACAACGACGCCCCATCAACCCATGCTACCAGTCAGCTGGGTCCAGATGAAGCCTCAGGTGCAGCAAATGACAGACCCCTCGATACAATAGTAGGCGGAAGCGGTGACATGCGATACTTTGGTACATCTTGGCATATTCCGGTCAAGCAATCAACCCCAAATATTCACATGTGAACAGGGCCCCCTTCAGGCATCTCACTTGCCTCCGTCGGTACCCCCCAGGCGCCAGAACAACAACCCGGCAAGTCATCCTCTGGGGAAGAATCCTGGTCGACGTGGACGCACCCCTCGGTTCAGGGTGCTTTTGAAAAGAAAACCATCAAGCCGCTCCCACCCTGGACAGAGGCCTTCTCTCTCGTGAGCGACTTCTTTAGTTACGATCACTATGCATTTCCCTGTTTCTACCCACCCGCCTTCATGGCTCTCTTGGGGCAGCAATACTCGGGAAACCCTACTCGCAGCCCGGCTTGGTCGGTTTCGTTGAACGCTGTGCTAGCAATTTCCCAGCGTCGCCGTGCTGAGCGCGACCAAGTAGTCGATGAATCGTTCTGGGGTTACGCCGCCAATGCACTCGGCGCAACTCTAGATGTTCTCATGCGCAGTACTCAGTTGCTCTCCGTCCAAGCACTCCTGATAATTGCTTGGTTCTTTGTCGGGACCCCGAACCCACAGCCTAGCTTCATGTTGGTTGGCAGCGCTCTACGCCTAGCCCATTCTATAGGCCTTCACAGAAACAACTACGACTCATCTTGGTGCCCTATGGAAGTCGCTATGAGGAAAAGGGTCTTTTGGATCGCCTTGAGCTTGGACCGAGAGATGTGCCTTCGTACTGGGAGGCCGCCAGCTCATGATCTATATGGCATTGACGTTGAACTGCCAGCCGATTCATCGGACGATTTGGAGCTTATCACCACTACAGAGGGGCTGAAAGTGAATCTGTTTACAGCTCAGACACAGCTAGCTGGGATCCAGGGCAGTATTTTCCGAACGCTTCATTCTAGCAAGCCTGGCGCAGCTGATATCGCAACCTCCGTTGCAGGATTAAACCGACAGTTAGAGGAGTGGCGCACAGCATATGCCCCTTCATTAAGCCTCAGGCAGCCTCGCGAGTGTGAAGAGCACCACGGCCTGATGCGCTTGTGCTTTTCGTACTGCAGCGCAGTTATAGTGACAAACCGCGCCCTTAGTTTCAGATATTGGGTGTCACTCAATCTCGGGACCGCTCTTCCTCCGCCAAGAGATATAACGGCGTCCATTGATCACTGTACAAGTGCAGCCAGATCTATCGTAACATTGATTCGGACTTTGCCTCACAAGTGGAAAAGCTTTTATTGGTAAGCATTGCCGTTAGACTGTGGACATCAGGGTCTGATTCTGTTGCAGGGATATCGTTGCCATAGCTGCGAGCGCGGCCATAATACTATCCATCAACATCCTTCGCGACCCACGTTCGGATTCTGCTGAAGATGACATTCATGCCGTGCATGATATCCTTCGTGTCTTTAGCACCTTGGGTCACGGATATGCCGATACCTACTTGACCCAACTTCGAGCAGCATGCGAGAGGTTGTACCAAAAGGCTCAGCTGGCCTTGCAGCCGCTGGAGAAGCAGCTAACTCCATCTTTACAACAGGGTGATTTGAGTTGGCAGTCTACTCTTGCGGATAATTCTTTTCGGAACGAACGTGAATCTGCGCCTAGTTTTGCAGATTCACACGGCGGCCCTCAATCTTCGGGCTTGGATGAAAGGGCTCAGGAGTCCCTCTTCAATGGCCAACCTCAGGCAGACAACAGTCAGTGCGGTGTAAATGCATGTACTGATAATGATTGGGCACTCCCGTATTCGTCTCTAAATCTGTGGAGCATGGACATGCTATTAGGGGCTGATTTTGGCTCTATTGGCTAGGCCTATTTAATAGAGCCCGTATTTCCGGTACACTAAACTACACAATTTGGATTAATGCTCATTGAGACCAGGCGACTGGTTCCTCTCTATCCAATTTATCATTTGTTATTGCATGTGTTCATCAGCTTCCCTGTGTGCTTTTGATTAGTTACTCGCTGTTGGGTCAAGATGTCCTCAAACAACTTTCTTCATTTTTCCATTGTTAATGTCACAGTACATAAAATCTTCAACCTCTTACTCAACAACTGCTACATGAGTCTAGTACTGCCCTAATCCCTTTAGTCTTACGACTACTCCCTAAACCTTACAACTTCGAAACTCCTCGACCAGTTCCCTCTCCAGTCGAAGCGAAAATCCACCGACGGTCATATCAAGGCACTGCCTGACAAAGTTTCCATATATCTGCCCGACAGACCTGACACACAGAAGGGGTTAGTTCCAAATGCATACCCATGGATTAATGGGACAGGGGCCATCGGGACCAAATTACCAATCTAGAGACTCCTTTGTGGCCAGACTTCTCACCCTCGCAGCCGCATCAGTTGGCTCCATGTTGTCGATGCTAACAATGCAACTTCTGATAGTCTGCCATAGCCCAATTTCCAACAACACACAGCCTAGACTATACAAGTCGTGGCGAGCCTGGTAGTGAAGCGTTGGATCATCGCGTTTATCAGGGTGTTGATAGTAGTCGAGCCGGATATCGCGCTGCTGAGGGACTAGTCTGACTTCGGGGACTTCATCGTTCTCTCTCGTGGACTGTGTGTCATCCCAATCGGATCCGCCATCTCCATCGGCCCCAAAACTGTAGTGGCTTTCGTCTTCAGAATAGTTCATTGGAGCTTGTTCGGTTATTTCTCTTCGATGACTGTGGTTGAAGCCTGTGATCATAGGATGGTCCAGATCTGGATCCAGATTTGGGAAAAACAGGATAATCGAGGATCGAATATTTCTGCGACAACAAAATGCGTATTAGAGCGGTTATAAGTCTTGCGAGCTTTCCTGTACTTAACTTGTGCACATATTGAGCGACGTGCATCGCGTGAACAGCGCTGGCCAATCTCCGGGCAACTCTCAATTGCACTGTTATGTCTTTTGGCGCAGCTCCAATCATGTCTTCCAGGTTCTGCGGTCTTCGTTCCGTTGTTATATAACCTGGGCCCGGGTTGTCGCTGAAAGTCCCAAACTGACTTGGGAGTGCTAGCAAGATCCCATGGCGTTGGTTGTGCGTTGCCACACCAAGGCTTCTTGGAAGCAGAGTGAGATTCGAGCTGAGACTCTTGAGTAGGTAGCTCGTTCTCGCCGCCTGATCCTCTGTCAGGTTCGTCCACTCCACAAGTGTTGCATAACGCTTCCCGTCCCTCCCGTGGAAGTAAGCCATCGTAGCTACCTCCCTTCCATTGTTATTGCGCAACTTGTAATAACCGTCACTGATACGTAACTGAGAGACTCTTCGTACACTCGCGCGCTCGTTCTCAGTGGGCTCACGCGCGAATTTCGCCCTCAAAATCCCAAGCAATTGCTGGTAGTCCTCAGTTTCTGTCCCATTGGATCTAGTCTCGAATCTTGCGGCTCGGATTAGTCGGTCGCCAGTACGTTGATCGTCTGGAAGTACGCTCATTGCCAGTAGCATAGGCGTCCCAGCAGATCCGAGTTGGTATAAATTGCCATTGTACTCTCGGAGCAATCCAATGAGATTTTCCCACTTCTTATCTCCGCTCCATGCATAGCTGAATCTCTTGATGAAACTGAGATTGGCTTTACAACTTTCCTTGAATGATTCGATAGTCGCGTCGTCGATGACTTGACCGTGAAACGTAGGTGCGTCTGGCTGTCTCTCGGTAGGCTAGAAATCGTCAGTGCCTGGCGTAATGTCTAAGTCACTTCCCTTATAAGCCACCACAGACCCTGAGTCGATTTAATTTAAATTTCCTTCGCAGAGACTCGGCATCCGACAAGAGGGCGCATATTGCAGTCACTTGGCGGAAAAGACGCCTCGCTGACGCCTCACTAGTTACCGCGCGGCGGCTGCTCTCAGCCCATTCAGTCCAGCTCTCGGCCCATTGGGTGAACACCTCGCATCCCGTTAGTTCTTGCTGTAAGGTAAAAGGGTGTCAAGTAAATGGCAAGATGACCAACATATTCCTGTAACTCGACCCGTAAAAGAGCCTCGCCAGCAGCTTCAGGGGCATTGAACACGGCCCTAATACCTCTGTAGCCCTCTGCCGACCAGTGAGTCAGAGCATGCTAAGAGGAGGTCGGACGAACCTTGACAAACTGGTATGAGTCCAAGGACGCCAAGGATAATGCCTTCTGCCATGGCGACTAGCACCGATTTTCGGGAGGAATACTTTGCCTTGGCTTATGTCTAATGAATACGCCGTTTGTCGTGGTAAGCGGGGCGGGGCGGGAACCTCAACGGCACCGTCTGTTTACAGCCAGTAACAACAGTAGTGTTGGCCAAGAGAGCTCGATATTCTACTTCTATCACCAGCAGGGAAATATAGAGGGTTCTCTGACTCGTATTCTGTGTGAAATCCAAACATATCCTGTTGGAGGAGAATTACGGGTATGCTACTGATGAAGTTACCGGCAAGGCAGTCAACTAATAAAAGCCGCACTCCATTACGGAACTCGGTCTTATCTGCAGCCGAGAGGCAGGCTGTCCGCTATCCAAACGGTAATTGGCTAACACCGTAGTCAGGTGACGCTACAAACATCGTCGTTTGTAATCATCTGCAGGTTTTGCAGGAAGGAATTGGCCTAGAGTCACGTTTAAGATAGCCTTGCGGAGGAACCGGACTTGGCTGCACGACCAGGCAGAAAATACATTACCAAACAAAAATATCAATTATATAAGTCTGCCGAGCAAATTCCTATCCACATTCAGCGATAAGAGAATAAGAGGAGAAGGAAATTAGCGAAACTTCCTAGAGACTATAATTATACTCGCAGATCAGGCTTTATTTCGCCATTCGATTAATCAGGTAGGCTAAAGCAGGATCATCCCAGATATTCTTATAAGTCCATTTAGTAATAGTATTTCTCTTAAACAAGGGTTTAGTATTACTTAAGAATAGCAATACCTAGATTAAAGACACAGGGCGGAGCCTAGAAAAATTCTGATAAGGTAATCCCCTAGGGCTTCTAGGTAGATATAACTAAGGAAAGTTAATATATCCTAGCTATTATAATAAGTAAGGCCTCTAATTAGCTAAGCTTAGCTCTATAATAAGAGTGCCCTTTATA